>ML663010.1:20766374-20883061 GCA_007570785.1 Antilocapra americana | reverse complement strand
GGCGGCGCGCCCCGCGCGCGCCCGGGCGGCTCCCCTCGGGGCGGGCCGAGGAAGCGCCCCCGCCTCGCCCGCCCGCGCCGCCCAGCCCTCCCACATTCCTGGGACGCGGCTCCCGACCCACGAGCCTGCGCCCTCGACCCCCGCTGCGGGGCCCCCGGAGTTTGGGCCGCCAGATGTGGACCGAGAGCCCTCCGAGGGCACAGCCAGGCCGGCGTTCAGATGGCACCCCAGCCTGACCTGAGCAGTGGGAGGCTTGGAGGTGCCTGAACCCCTAAATTGCAGGAGGTGTGCGGTGTGTTGTCTTGACCCACCCACCCCCATTCCCGGGCCAGGGAGGCTGAAAGCGGGGCGTCGGAGCGGATCCGGAGATTGGCACCTGCCTCCGCCATGGGGCAAACCTGGCCCTGCTCGGTGCCGCTGTGTGACCTGCGGAGAGGCGGTCCACCCCTCTGCGCCTCCTTTCTTCATCTGTAACGGGGGGGGGGGGGCGGTGGGGGCCTAATACTAGCAGCTGGCTAGAGAGACTCGACCACCGCATGAAATAATGAACGGAAAAGTCCTAACCCCAGGCCTGACACTGGCACACCGTAGGCTTCCGTCAACAGGAGCTCTCCCGGCAGCTTTCCTCGCGTTTTCAAAGTCCGCTGCCCGAAAGGGTTAAAGATTACTGCGGATGTTATGCCCTGCACAGAGGAGAGCAGTGAGGATCTCAGAGACTTAAGCCTGTTGCCCAAGAAAAAGTAATGAGCAGAAAGGCCGAACTAGGAGTGCTGGGCAGACAGAGGTGAATTCCAACCAGAGGGAGAGGTGACGCGTGAGCTGGGCTTTGAGGGGTGGATTGGGTTTCACCAGGCAGTTAGAGGCGGGCCAGTGGCCCAGGAAGTGGGAGCAACTTGGCCAAAAAAGCCCAGGAGGTGGATGCTTCCGGCTTGGCCTTCTGAGAAGCAGGGAATGGGAGGCTGAGGGGCTCATATATAGAGGAGACTTTGAAAGGTAAAAATAAAAAGTGTGGGCTATATTTGGATGCGAACCACCAGGGGCCCAACACAGCCTCCAGGCACCCCTCCTGCTTCGGGTTTGCTGTTTGGGAGATGGGAGCCCGTCTTCACTCCCCGGGCACCACACATAGAGAACATAGGGCGAGGGCACCTGGCCTGTTTACTGCAACACCTTGCCATCTTTTGTGTAAACAGGGTGTACTGATCGTAATGCTGCCCCTTCCTGACTCTTTGAAAGGCATTCCTGTTGATGACAGCGGGAGGTGGGGGCGAGGAAAGCATCGGTCACCACGGGTGCTTCCGGGTCTTCAGGTTGCCCCAGATACTCACAGACCCTGTGGACCCCAAGAATTCATGCAGGCCTCCACAGCTTCATATGCATTCGTGCTCAGCCACTCAGTCAGGTCCAACTCTTTTATGACCCCGTGGACTGCAGCCTGCCAGGCTCCTCTGTCCATGAGATTCTCCAGGCAAGGATACTGGAGAGGGTTGCCATTTCCTTCTCCAGGGGGTCTTCCCGACCCAGGACTCCAACCCACATGTCTTGCATCGCCTGCATTGGCAGGCAGACTCTTTACCACTGGGCCACCTCAGAAGCCTCCCACCACTTCATGGAGGGTCTGCAGGGTCCCTGGGGACGCCTGCACACACTGGAATTTTCTCCTGGATGAAATACAGCACTCATGGTTGTGTTGGCCGGAACTGTGTTTCTCCACAACAAGGCGATGAAAGACAGTAAACAGTATTTTCAGGAAAGGGAGCTAAGACCTGAATAATCCTGCTGGGTCATAAACAGGAGTGGTATAAACCCCCTGAGGGCAGGAACTGGGCCTTTCCCTCCCTAGCTGCCCTACAACACCTCACTCAGGGCCTTCCCCATGGCGGACCCAGCTGTGTGTGCAGCTGTCTGATTGTGTAAATGAACCCAGGGCAACAGGGTGTGAAAGTTCCTTTTTCCCCCGAGGGTGAATTAGGGAAGGACCATTCTCTGTGCAGAAGGATTTGAGACTAGGTTCCAGTGTAGAGGTCTCTTCCTCCGATGGCACCTCCCCTGGAACTTCCCAGGTGAAGTTCCCAACCCTGAACTGAGTACCTCCCTCCGTGGTCCCTGCGCTAACCTTATCTACTACACTGGACTCTAAGTAAGACCCTTGAAGACAGGGCCTGCCTCTTATTGGTCACTGTATTCCCAGCACATAATAGTCACACATACAATATTTATTTAGTTGAATTGATTGCATTCCTTTGAATGGCAAACTAAGGTGTTAAATATACATCTGTTCACACGCACACACAGGCACACACCAAATCTATTTGCAAGCAGCTTTCTGGGAAGACATCTACTGTGTAAAGTTCAAGGAACATTCTCTGAGAGTATATAATGATATTTGACCTTTTAGTCATGTCTACCCTCAAGCAAAATCTTTGCTGAATCCGGGGCCAGGTGCCCAGGGACTGAAACAAGCCAGAGGTTGGAGGGAAGGCTTCCCGGATGTGTTGCAAAATGGGCCAATAAGAATCACCCAGCGGCTTGTTATACATTCGGGTGCCTTTCCTTAGACTGCATCTGTACTTTTCACCAGCTCCCCAGGTCATTCTTGTTGTGAAGCAGGATTGTGCTGTGTGCTATGCTCAGTCATGTACAACTCTTTGTGACCCTGGACTAACCCGCCCACCAGGCTCCTCTGTCCATGAAGGGTTGGAAGACACTATTTATCCTGTGGCTGGCCCACCTTGCATCCCTGCTAATAATAAAGACCATTGATCAGCTACTATCTAGGTGCCGGTCATTACTCTAGGTACTTTACAACCATTATTCCTACTGCTGACAACAGCCCTTTAGAATAGGTATTATTATCAATATTTGAGGAGCAGAAAACTACCTCTCAGAGAGGCTTAGTTACTCAGGATCTGAAGCTCTATCTTACTTGCCACTGTGCAGTGGTGGCCCTCGCCTTGACCTTGGCAGGTAAGTGAATATAAAGTGTTCTAGGCATTGGCTGTTGTTACTACTTTCCTCCTGACTCCCTTGGGCCTCAGTTTCCCCAGTTTTAAAACAGGAAGAGACAGAAGGTGCCAGACTTTCCACTTCATCCCCTGAGAATGGGGCACAGGCGAGGCAACCACGTTTAATGAGGTCCGCCAGCCGGGCAGGAAGCAAGCCCGGGGCACCGGCCTGGAACCAGGTCACAGGCCCCGCAGGGAGTCCATTCAGCCTGGCAACCCTCAGTTTATTTTAAAAGCCACCATGAGCAAACCACTCTCCAAAGCCCTCCTAAGCGGAATGGAATGTTTCTTGGGAGTCTGATTAGCTAATGTTGCAGGCATGGCTGCCCTGAGACCTTCCTGCCTCACAGACTTGAACTAAATCGGAATGGAAAGGAAGACTTTTCGAAAGTTCTCTTAAAAAAATAAAAAAGTAGCACTTCATCTTTATAAGAGTAGCAGGCTGTTTCCTGTGGACTAATAACTGGGCTGTGGTTAGAAATCCCTGTGCATCCACCCGACCTCAGTTCCTCCCAGAGGAGTGCCTGAACCGCCTGCCCCTTCACCAAGCCTCGGCAAGGCCTCTTCGGCCCTGACTTCAGGCACCTGCAACATTAAGCTTGTTCCTGTGTCTTTATTACCACTGTTACTGGAGTATAACTGCTGTACAATGCTGTGTTGGTTTCTGCTGTACAGAGGTGAGTCCCCTCCCTCTTGAGCCAGCGTCCCATCACCACCCCCATCCCACCCTCTAGGTCATCACAGAGCCCCGAGCCGAGCCCCCTGTGCTATACAGCAGCTCCCCAGAAGCTCTCCGCTTCACGGCTAGCTGGTGGCGTATGTATGTCAGTCCTCATCAATTCATCTCACCCTCCCCTCCCCTCCACCGTGTCCACGTGGTCTGTTCTCTGTGTCCGCGTCTGTATTCCTGTCCTGCAAATAGGTCCATCTGTATGCACCATTTTTCTTGATTCCAGGTATATGCGTTAATAAACGAAATTTGTATTTCTCTTTCTGACTTACTTCACTCTGACAACAGTCTCTAGGTCCACCCATCTGACTACAGATGACCCCATTTCATTCCTTTTTCTGGCTGAGTAATATTCCGTGTGTGTGTGTGTGTGTGTGTGTGTGTGTGTGTGTGTGATGCTGAGATAGGAAACAAAGTTGAGTTACAAGGAAACAGTAGCACGTGACAGATTTCAGAGTGTGGAGAGAAGAGCGATACCTCTCAAGAGTTGGCTGCCTTTCCCACATTTCCGCACCCACAGGGATGAGCCCGCCGGCTTCTGCGCTCTCCGCCATTAGGTCTTGAGTGAAGCTCCCAGGGAGCCCAGTACCTTCACATTCTAGCAGAACAAATGAAAGACCCCGGGTTTGGGGGTAGCTGGGGACACAGGGAATCTGTTGGCAAGGAGACTCGGCGCCTAGGGGATAAGAGGCTTTTGTCGAGGGCTTGCAAACGACTTCCACACAAAGACCAGAAGGGCCAGGCAGCGGGCAAGAGGCTGTCAAGCCTGTAGCTGAAAACACCGCCTCCAACAAAGGGAGGACTGAGAGGTACAAAGGTAAGAAGAGGGACACTAAGCAAGAGGCCCAGGGTCCCAGGGCTTCCTGGCAGCAGGGTTCTTCCAGGCTTTTTAAAAATGAATTAATTTTTTTCAGGCTTGAAAAGAAATGTTCTCTTTTTTCCAGGTTGAAAAGAAAATCTTAATCACCCTGGGCAGGATGTATACAATACCTGGGCCCCTTCAGTTAGCGTAAGAAATCAGCTCACGTGGGAACCACTGTCTAGTGGAGTCCTGCCAGTAGAGAAGAGAATACCCTAAATCTAAATAAGCAAAGAAAAGTCATATTTGGCAATATAGTTACACTGTGCATATAAATGGTATATACATGCATGTATGTATCATGTTAGAGCGATACATGCGCAATATTTGGTTGTGGCAATCAAGTCTGACGGGTATGAGTATGGACCCTGAGGTCGCTGCCTGCGTCCATATCCTGGCCCTGCCATGTAATTAGCTGTGTAACGCTGGGCAGGTTACCGAAGTTCTCTGTGCCTTAATATCCTTGTCTGTAAATGAGGATGTTCTTGCTGACATTATCTGCCTCATAGGATTTTTATAGGCATTAAAATGGTTAAATCACTCATGGTACTGCCTAGAATAAAGTAAACAGCATGTGGGTGTTTGCCATTATTGAAGTATCTTTCTGGTAGATCTGAGATGGATGGTGTAATGGGGGAGGATCAGATGGTCAGAGGTTCAAGTCCTGTGCTTGCCTGTAACTTTGGCCTCCGTTTCCTCATATGAAGAGTAGGATGATAATTCGAAGATAAAAGGAAATATCACATGTAAAGCACCTGGCACATATTCCAGAAGATCCAAGTGGCAAAAGCATGGTCACTGATAGGAAGAAAAAGGAAGGAAATGGGGAGTCAGAACCCCAGTATTTCATTGACCAAGTGTCAGAGCACAGACAAGTCATTCCTCTTGGGCTTGGTTTCTTTTTTTTTTTTTTTTTTTTTTTATATTTATTTTCAAAAAAGTAAATATATATTAAATTTATTTCTTTTTTTAATTTATATTTACTTTTTTAATATATCTTTACTTTTTTTTTTCTTTTTTTAATATATATTTACTTGTTTGGTTACATGGGGTCTTAGTTGTGGTCTGTGGGATCTGTTTCCCTAACTAGGAATTGAACCTAGGCCTGCTACGTTGGAAATTTGGAGTCTTAGCCACGGGACCACCAGGGCTTGGTTTCTTGTTTTGTAAAACATGGGTTAGAATAAGTGTATCAGTCAGGATGGGCTACGTTATGCTGCAGTAACAAACACCTCTCCAAATATGGGAGACTGAAAGCCGCAAACACGTGTGTCTCCTTCTCAGGCCGTGTCTTCACAGGCCAGCTGAGGGCCAGGCTCCATACCATTCATCCCAGGGACTGTCTGCTATAACAGATGCTATCTGAAACATTGCCAGTAGCAATGGCAAACAGAAAAAAAGCTTTGGAGAATCGAACCGGCAACTAGTGACCCTGATTCCTTTTGCCCATAGATCATTAGCCAGAACTAGTCCCATGGCCCCACCCCACCACAAAGGGGCCAGGAAGTACAGTTCCACCAGGTGCCCAGAAAGCAGAGCTAGAAATGTCTAGTGACTGGTACTCATGACCATCACAGTGACAGAGCCCCTAAAACCTGGCACTTGAAACTGGCCCACTGGGCAGAAGCATGACGTTCCCCTGGGAACTTGTTAGAAATGCAGAATTTCTGGTCCCACCCCAGACCTACCGAGATGGTTACTTTGATGAGGGGGCCCAGGGAGGCCTGGATATCTGGGGAAACGCTATTTCTGATTTGTTTGTGAAGGTGCTTCCTCGAAGAGACTCACATTTGAATTAATGAGCTGAGTAAAGCAGATGGCCCTCCCCAGTGTGGGAGGGTCTCATCCAATCTGCTGAGGGCTTGAATAGAAGAAAAAGGCGGAGGAGGGTTGAATTCTCTCTCTGCCTGACTGTTTGAGTGGGACAGTGATCTTCTCCTGCCCTGGTGCTCCTGGTTCTCAGACCTTCAGGCTCAGAATGGAAACTGCACCATTAGCTCTTGGGCCTTGGAACTTCATCCACCAGCTTTCCTGGGTTTCCAGGTTTCAGGTGACAAGTCACTGGGCTTCTCAGTCTCCATAATCACATGAACCAATACCTTATTGTGTGTGTGTGTGTGTGTGTGTGTGTGTGTAT
This sequence comes from Antilocapra americana, assembly GCA_007570785.1. NCBI lineage: Eukaryota > Metazoa > Chordata > Mammalia > Artiodactyla > Antilocapridae > Antilocapra > Antilocapra americana. Next base: position 20,876,330 of record ML663010.1, on the reverse strand, counting down.
TTTTTTTTTTAAGGGCTTCCCTGGTGGCTCAGTAGTAAAGAATCTGCCTACAATGCAGGAGCCACAGGAGACTCAGGTTTGATCTTCCTGAGTCAGGAAGATCCCCTGGAGGAGGGCACGGCAACCCACTCCAGTACTCTTGCCTGGAGAATCCCCATGGACAGAGGAGCCTGATAGGCTACAGTCCATGGGGTCACAAAGAGTCAGACACGACTGAAGCAACTTAGCAGGCACACACATGTATATTTTAACATATTTTTTAATATAATTTTTTCCTATTGGTTCCCTTTCTTAGAAGAACACTGACTAACGTACCTACTAAATCAGAATCTGCATTTTAATGAGATTGCCAGCAAATTCCTATATACCTGAAAGTTTGAGAAGCACTGACCTGCTCCACGGGGTGGCAGGGTGGCGTACTCCTTAAGAGCTGGTTCTCAGACTTCCCTGGTGGTCAAGTGGTAAAGAGTCCCACCTGCCCAATGGAGAGGCTTTGGGACACAGTAGGGGAGGGAGAAGGTGGGATGATTTGAGAGAGTAGCATTGAAACGTACACACTACCGTATGTAAAATGGGTAGCTGGTTGAAATGTGCTGTTGGACACAGGGAACCCAACGCACGCTCTGTGACAACCTAGAGGGGTGGGATGGGGCGGGAGGTTTAAGAGGGAGGGGACAAGCGTATACCTATGGCTGATTCATGTTGATGTATGGAGGAAGCCATCACAATATTGTAAAGTAATTATCCTCCAAATAAAATGAAATTTAAAAAGAATCTGCCAGCCAGTGCAGGGGACATAGGTTCAAGGGTCCAACCCCTGTTCCGGGAAGGTTCCACACACTAAAGGCAACAAGCCGTGTGCTACAGCTACAGATCCCTCGCTCAGCAACAAGAGAAGCCCGGAGAGGAGCCCACTCACAGCAAGAAGATCCGGTGCAGACCCAAAAAGAAAGAGCTGGCTCAACCTTTAGCAGTGGCTTGGCTCACATGCTCATTTCTGGGCCCACCTCAAAGACTCTGAGTTCTGGACTCTGCCCTAAGAGGCACACAGGTGACCCAGACAGTGAGCTTCCTCCAACCACCACCAGGGAAAATACTAAGTTTGTTCGGAGTCTGTTGGGATTTATTTTTTTTCCCCGATGAAGGAGAAAGAACTTTAAAAGATCTAGATGACCACATATAAGCAGAGCATGTTGAGAATTCTGTTTTACTTACTTGGAAACTTTAATCCAAGGTCAAGAAATGGCAAAAACCTAAGTAATCACATCCATTACTGGCAGCTGACTATGTACCAGGCTATGTGTAAGCTACTTGATATATTTCATCTTGTCTAATCCTTATTTATCTGAATATTTGTAACCCATGCCCTACCCCATATGTGCTATCATGATTCCCATTTTTATGGTTAAGGAAAGCACAGCACGTAGTTTAAGTAACTTACTCAACGACACATAGGAGGCAGAAAAACGAAGCAGACACACAAAATCTGGCTGAAGTCAAGGCTTGTGTTAACCACTCCAAGATTGCTTCCTAGGGCAAACCTCCCTGGCCAAAGGAGGTCCTTCTTCAGAATCCATTCCCTACCCTGTCTCTGCCACGTGTTCCTTTAACCTTCAGCCTCTTGCCCACAACAGCATGATACAGACATCCCTGCATTTCCTGCGCATACCCAGTAAATGAAGGATTTCAAGACAGGGCCTGTGGACAGAGTCCTCATCTGCCTTGACTCATTCATCTGCTGCTGTCATCTTCCTCTGTTGTTAGTTTCATCAGGCTTTTTCTTTTCGGAGACTTGCTTCACTTTGCTGAAAGATGCTATTGCTGCACTCAGGGTTACTTGTTCTGAGATCCCAGGAAGTAAGTAAATTGTAAATGTACAGTTGTAAACATTGTAACATGCAACAAAGAACCCTGGAGGCCCTCCAGTCCAATCTGTTCATGCTACTCAGAAACTGAGGAAGCCGCTGAGGCTGAGGCTCGGAGAGATCAAGTGACTTGTGAATGGCAACACAGCCGGTCTGTGTACCAGCAGGGCTTCAGCAATAAAGTCTGCATTCTGCCACCTTTCTTGACATTCTGCCTCTCCTTTGTGTGGCCGACAGAACAATCTGAAGGTCCACCCTTCTCAAATGCCCTCCACTCATTTCTAGGCTGTTAAGAAATGTCAATAAGCTTGATTTAGCCAAGCCTTGAAGTCTGCAGTCACCAAGGAGGTACAGAACATGAAGAATTTTTTAAATATTTGTTTGTATTTATTTATTTGACTGCACCAGGTCTTAGTAGCAGATCTTTCGTTGTGGCACCCAGGATCTAGTTCTCTGACCAGGGATCGAACCCCGGCCCCGTGCATTGGGAGCACAGAGTCTTTGCCACTGGCCCACGAGGGAAATCCCAAGAACATGAAGTATTTTTGCCTTGAGCCTCCAGGCCCTGGGAAAGCAAACTGGGCTGGGCTGATCCTGGGCCTGTTTCTTACTTGGCCATTGTCCAAAGCAGAGGAATCCAGCAGAAAGAAAGGTTTTGTACACAAGCTATAATCCGATTGGAGGTAAGGCTACAACCAGTGTCCTCAAGGTCTTGGTTTTTGTGGCAAAACTAGATTTTTCTCTACTCTGGCCCCTGCTGGCACAATGACAACCTGGAGACTCATTTGGCCTGGAGCAAGACATCCACGCAGCAGAAGCATAAACATAACCAGGGCAAAGTAGTGAAAGGATCTTGCCTGGCTCCCTGACTCTCCCTGGCAGGTTACCCAGGAGGATCCCTGGCTCCCAGCCTCCTGGCCTTCAGCACTAACCTGAGGCAGGTGTGTTCTCTGTGAGCCTGGATCATACCCAGGCATTAACCAGCCAGCTCGACCTTCCACTCCCAGAGCAGGAAGGGAGCTTAGAGGTCATGCATCTAACCCTTGATTTTACAAGTAAATGAAGGACCCATTGGGCTTCCCTGGTGGTTCGATGGTAGAGAATCTGCCTGCCAATGCAGCAGACTGGAGGTTCAGTCCCTGAGTCTGGAAGATCCCCTGGAGGAGGGCATGGCAACCCTCTCCAGTACTCTCGCCTGGGAAATCCCATGGACAGAGGAGCGTGGCGGACTGCAGTCCATGGGGTTGCAAGAGTCTGACATGACTTAGCGACTAGACAGCAACAACAAATGAAGGCCCTAAAGGAGGCCAGTGATTGCCTAAGGCCATGCAGACGGACTTCTCTGGTAGTCCAGCGGCTGAGACGCTGTGCTCCCAATGCAGGGGGCCTGGATTCGATCCCTGGTCAGGGAACTAGATGCCTCATGCCACAACTAAGACCTGGCACAGCCAAGTAAATAATAAAAATGAAATAAATAAACATTAACAAAAAATTCCTTTAAAAAATAATAAAGTCACAAGAAGTTTGTAGGGAAAAGTCCGACTAGGGCCTGGGATGGGAGTGGAACATGGACGGAGCTACACACAGGCGCACAGACACGAGCACACACGTGGTGTTATGTGGCTGTGACGTTCAAGGAGTTTTCACACACAGGCAGGGCTGACACTCAAGACGGTTTAACCCTTAGGCTCAGGTTCTGACAATGAACACGGGCCACAGCCCCACAGACGTGAACACCTCGGGCCTCTCAACATCCCCGAGACGGGCACTCTGATCCTATTTGCATCTGCAGACAAGAAGACAGAGGCTCGGAAAGACTGACGTTTAGCCCTGTGCACCATCCTAAGACTTTTGTGTGCTGGTTTGCAGATTACAGTCCGCTTATGGCTCAGACGGTAAAGCATCTACCTGCAGTGCAGCAGACCTGGGTTTGATCCCTGGGTTGAGAAGGTCCCCTGGACAAGGAAATGGTAACCCACTCCAGTACTCTTGCCTAGAAAATTCCATAGACAGAGGAGCCTGGTGGGCTACAGTCCATGGGGTCGCAAAGAGTCAGACACGACTGAGCGACTTCACTGTCTTTCTTTCTTTTGCCAATTACAGAGATAGCTTAAGCAAAAAGGGGGCTTTTATTAGGAGAACACTGGGGTGTCTCACAGACCATTCTCCCCACCCCAAGACGGGAAAACCCGGGGCCTCCCCTAGCCTGGCACCAAGACCCAGAAAACCACCGAGAGTCCAGGACGGTGCTCGCTGCCCCTCGCTTCCCCCTGCAGGCCACCCTCTGCGCAGCTCTGTCCAGTCTTCCTCACCTCTGCTCCATGTTCTCACAGTGACCTCCATGTGTTCATGCTCAGTCACTCAATGGCGTCCCCCTCTTTGTGACCCCACGGACTGCAGCCCGCCAGGCTCCCCGTCCATGTGATTTTCCAGGCAAGAGTACCAGAGCAGGTAGCCATTTCCTCCTCCAGGGACTCTTCCGACCCAGAGATGGAACCCATGTCTCCTGCGGCTCCTGTATTGCAGGCAGAGTCTTTACCACTGAGCCACTGGGGCAGCCCCACGGCTTCCCCAGTGACTCCTAGACCACGCGAAATCACAATTTCCAGAGGGCGTCTGATTAGCCCAGCTTGGATTCCAAGCCCACCACAGGTGCAACCAGTGTAGCTGGGGAGACAGGATCATATCAAGAAAATGAAAAGTGAAAGTAAAAGTCGCGTCCAGCTCTTTGCAACCCCATGGACTATACAGTCCATGGAATTCTCCTGGCCAGAACACTGGAGTGGGTAGCCTTTCCCTTCCCCAAGGGATCTTCTCAACCCAGGGATCAAACCCAGGCCTCCCGCGTTGCAGGCGGATTCTTTACCAGCTGAGCCACAAGGGAAGCCCAGGCATACTAGAGTGGGTAGCCTACGCCTGCTCCAGTGGATCTTTCTGAACCGGGGTCTCCTGCATTGCAGGCAGATTCTTTACCAACTGAGCTATGACATCTTACAGAAAAACCCAGATGAACTTTATGGCCAACTCAATATAAAAATTGCCATTAAAGGCCACCCCACTGGGCGGCTGATGCACAGACAGGAGTAGGGTAAGCTGAGCAGGCACCCCAGACCTTGTCTACTGCGGTCACACAGAGCCAGAGCTCTAGCCCGAGCCTCCTGACTCTCAGGACAGAATGCCTTTCCCCAGGACCACTGACCCCTCTGTCCCCAAGGCCAAGGCCAGATACACGGCTGCACACTCTGCACTAATCCGTGGAGGCCAAGGGACGCCCTGGCTCTCCTGGAAGGATTTGGGTCAAGGGCCAAGATTCAATTCCAGCTCTTTCTGCACACAGATGAGGGGAGCTCCCCTGATTGGCTTCTGAGAGTATTGCTGAAAGAAAATGGAGAAGCCGAGGAAGGGAGGGAAAACCTGCCGTCAGCAGCCTGCTTCTCGCCTTCTGGTTGTCCGAGCCCTCTATTCAGGGGCTAAGTGCGGTGGCTGACTGTGGGGAGCACTGCATGGGGCCAAGGCAGGTGGAGGAAGGACCTGCGGGGAACCTCGGAATCAAAGGCCCGCTCAGAGGCAGGCAGGAAGCTAGGGTCGAGGAGCCAGAACAGGGAGGCACGGAAGCCGACTCTGGACGGCAGGGGTGTGGCCCAGGAAAGAACCCCGAGTAGGGGGTACAGAGGACTGGGCTGCCCTCCACACTGCTGGGCGCCTCCTGCAGAGGCCATGTGGAGCCAGCCGGAAGGACCGCCGTGGACAGGGCACTAGATACACACTCACCACAGTGGGATGACACCCGCCCAGTCTCTCTTGAGACAGCTTGGCCATATGTATTAAGTCTTTAACAATCATAGAAACAAATATGGGCATTTCACCCCCGGAAAAAAGTCCACTGAGGTTGTTTCTGCAGTGCCTAGAAAAGAGCTTGACACCCAGAAGGGACTCGATAGAAGTCCACCGAGGGAATAAGCTGATGATTGGCATGTGCAGAGAGATACAAGCAAGGACCTTCAACACAGCAGCAAACTAGAAAGAAAGAACCCAAATGCCTGCCCGTGGCGGACTAGCCAAATAAATTATGGGACAGGCTTATACAAGAACACAGATATTGTAAGTGATGGCATAGATGTATAGCTACTGATTTGGAAGAATATTCTCTTAATATTCTGTTGGGGAAGGAAGGAAAAGATAATGCCATTTTGTACAGTGAAAAACATTCTACTTGATCATTATTATTTTTTGACCATGCCGCACAGTTTGTGGGATCTTAGTTCCCGAGCCAGGGATTGAACCTGGGCCCTCAGCAGTGAAAGTGCAGTCCTAACCACGGGACCACCAGGGAATTCCCAGAAAAATATTTCAATATATGCATAAAAAAAAGTTAATTATGCATGAAAATTATAACAATGGAAGACCAGATTTCAGATTATTTTAATCCTTTTTAGTTTATTTCTATCTTCTAACTTTTCTACCATGATCGTGTGCTACTTGTATAACTAAAAAGTAACAGGAGAAAAGAAAGTAACACATGAAAATATTTCTCATCAAAAAAGGGTGAAGCGGGGCCAAGAGGGGGATGAATACAAGTGATCAAGCAACAAATGATTTCGGAGCGCTGATTATAGGTGGTGCTAGGTGCTTCAGCAACTATCGGGAAGCGTCAACCAGTCTCTGCCCTGCAGGAGCTGACAGCGTGCTGGCAGCAAGTCACAGGGGAGGGTGGGAGACGCTGCGGGCTCACGCAGAGGCTGTGGGGAGCACCAGGGCCAGCGGCAGCCCTTAGCTTCCTGTGGCCAGAGATAGACCAAGACAAGGCGGGGGAGGGCTCTGAATGGGGAACCTGGAAAGCCAGAGACACAGCCAGAACCAGCAAAACACAGGCCGGCAATGATGGAGAAGCGCCAACAACATCAGTGAGGACTGAGTTTAGCAGGAAAAAAACAAAGGAATAAAATCCAACTGTGTACCAGGGATACAAACAAACAAATCAATAATTTAAAAAAAAAAAAGAAAACAGTAAATATCTTGGGGCAAAAATATAATGAACATATTCATACCTATTACCAACATTTAACTGCTTTTAATGTTTTGCCATGTTTACTTCATCTATTTTTCTGTTAATGTTTTGGTCATTGATTTGTTTTAAAGTATAAACATCATGACGTTTCACCCTTCAGTACACCTCTAAAAACTAAAGACAGTTGTCTACCAGCTACAATATGATTATCACATAGCTGTGTCTGACTCTTTGCAACCCCATGGACTGTAGCCCCCCAGGCTCCTCTGTCCGTGGAATTCTCCAGGCAAGACGACTGGACTGAGTTGCCACGCCCTTCTTCAGGGGATCTTCCCAACCCAGGGATCAAACCTAAGTCTCCTGCATTGCAGGCAGACTCTTTACCATCTGAGCCACTAGAGAAGTACAGATTATCACAACCAACACAATTATAATTCCTTCATAGAACCAGATACTCTGCCTATGCTCAAATATATACATTTGTTCCTGTAATTTTTTTAAATACTGCTTTTTCAAACCAGGACCCAATCATCGCATTTGGTTGTTTCTACTTTTTAAAAAAATTAATTAATTTATTTTAATTGGAGGCTAATTATCTTACAAGATTGTGATGGTTTTTGCCATACTGTTTTTACTTTTTAAGTCTCCTTTTAATGTCTGTAGCTATAATCTCATTTACATCAACATCTATATCTATAGGGTCTTCCCAGGTGGTGCTAGTGGTAAAGAACCTACCTGCCAATGCAGGAGACATAAGAGACTTGGGTTTGATCTCTGGGTCTGGAAGATCCCCGGAGGAGGGCATGGCAACCCACTCCAGTATTCTTGCCTGGAAAATTCCCTGGACAGAGGAGCCTGGAGGGCTGTAGTCCATGGGGTCTCAAAGAGTCGGACACAACTGAAGTGACTCAGGACAGATGGACCATATCTATAGGTAGATCTCTATTGACAAAATGGTCACTCCCAGGAATACCCTGGCAGTCCAGCGGGTAGGACTCCAGACTTGGACTGCCGAGGGCATGGATTCACCCCCTCGTCAGGGAAATGTGCTGTGTGCTTAGTCACGCAGTCATGTCTAACTCTTTGTGACCCCGTGGACTGAGCCCGCTGGCTCCTCTATCCATGGGGATTCTCTAGATGAGAATGCTGGAGTGGGTTGCCATGCCCTCCTCCAGGGAACCTTCCCAACTCAGGGATCGAACCCAGGTCTCCCACACTGCAGGCAGATTCTTTACTGTCTGAGCCACCAGGGAAGCCTAAGAATACTGGAGTGGGTAGCCTATCCCTTCTCTAGGGGAATCTTCCAAACCCAGGAATCAAACCGGGGTCTCCTGCATTGCAGGCGGATTCTTTACCAGCTGAGCTACCAGGGAATAAATTCCTACAAAGTAGGGCTTCCCAGGTGGCTCAGTGGTAGAGAATCCACCTGCCAATGCAGGAGACTTAGGTATGATACCTTGGTGGTAAGGATTCCCTGCAGCAGGAAATGACACCCTGCTCCATTATTGCCTGAAAAAAATCCCCCAGACAGAGGATGGGCCACAGTCCATGGGTTTGCAAAGAGTCAGACCTGACTGAATGACTGAGCATGCACACCAGCTTCAAAGCTCAGCCAAGAAAGTGACTGCTCGCAAAAGTCATGTACCCAGTACAACTATACTTTGCGTGGCACCGTTGGTGAAGAATCCACCTGCCAATGCAGGAGAAGCAAGAGACTCAGGTTTGATCGCTGGGTCAGGAAGATCCCCTAGAGTAGGAAATGGCAACCCACTCCAGTATTCTCTCCTGGAAAATTCCATGGACAGAGGAGCCTGGTGGGCTACAGTCCATGAGTAGCCTGCTAGGCTCCTCTGTCCATGGAATTCTCCAAGCAAGAATACTGGAGTGGTAACCATTTCCTACCCTATGGGATCTTCCTGACCCAGGGACCCAACTCACATCTCCTGCATTAGCAGGTGGATTCTTTACAACTGAGCCACCAGGGAAGCCCAAGAGGTGACTGATTAGGTGAAATCACTGGCCTCGGAAAAAAATAAAAAACTATACCCTGTACATGAATCAGCTCCATCTGAGAAGAACTATTAACACATTCTCCCCTCACCATTCTTGGATAGTTTAAAGAGGCAGATGGGTTTAATGGAAGAACATAGGTAGAAATGCCTCAAAACTTGCTCCCTAACTATGGAGTAACATGGCCTTGAGCAAATCATCTCTTGGAGCCTCGGTTTCTTTTTCTTTCTTTCTTTTTTTACTTTTTGGCCACATTGCACAGCGTGCAATTCTTAGTTCCCTGACTAGGAATTGAACCCAAACCCCCTGCACTGGAAACATGGTGTCTTAACCACTGGACCACCAAGGAAATCCCAAGCCTCAGCTTCTTTACCTGTAAAATGAAGACAGGAACAACTTGGGGGGTTGCTGTGAGGGTAAAATGAATTAACTGACACAGCATGCCCGTCACAGGGCTTGAACTTCCCTACAAAGCCCAGAGCAGATATTGGTGTCTGACTACCAAACTCAGTTCCTCTTCTTCCTGGTGACATGGCCAGAGAACATTTCCCAGGCTCCCACAGATGTGGCCATATGATCAAGATCTGACAGTGGAATGTGAGAAAAATTGTTCTGTGCATGCCTCCTCCAGGCTCAGCCCATAAACCCTTCTATGTTTCCAGCCCCAGGACAGCCTTGATCTCTTGGAACTGGCAAAATCTATGTATCTGGGTCCCTGAATGACCACATGAAGTCCTTGCTGCCAATGAGGAACACCTGATTTGGACTTTATACAAGCAAGATATCAACCTTTAGAGTGTTAACCAATGTGTTTTAGGGTTTATCTTTTACAGCCGCTAGCATTGCTTGAGGAGAAGGCAATGGCAACCCACTCCAGTGTTCTTGCCTGGAGAATCCCAGGGACAGCGGAGCCTGGTGGGCTGCCGTCTATGGGGTCGCACAGAGTCGGACACGACTGAAGCGACTTAGCAGCAGCAGCAGCATTGCCTGAATCAAAGCTCAAGGCCAGGGGACTTCCCTGGGCAGTCCAGTGGCTCAGATTCTGCATTCCCAATGCAGGGGGCCTGGGTTTGATCCCTGGTCAGGGAACTAGATCCCTCAGGCTGCAACTAGGAGTTAGCAAGCCTCGACTGAAGGACCTGCATGCTGCAACTAACACCCAGCGCAGCCAAATGAACAATTTTTAAATTGTGTTAAAAAGCTCAGTGCTAAAGATGCAGCCATTACTTAGAGGGAAAATCTACATAGGTTTGACTTAAACCACGGTGGCTTTTGAAACACCAAATAAAGAACAACACAACCATTAGGGAGGACGTTTACATTTTAATATGTACTCCATCAAACGTATGACACTTTTTCTCCCCGTAATTTTTACATTTCTGAATAAGGTCGTGTGTGGTGATGGACGGCATCTCAAAACCGGGAGCTGGCGGTGATGTAGCGCGCATGCGTGAGCGTGGCCACGGTGCTGCATCTTGTCATCCTTCTCCTTAAGCTTTGTGCATCGTCAGCACCACAGGTGTTGGTTTAATCTCCACTGACAATGTCTTCACAGAGATTTCATGCTGATTTGGCACTGAAATGAAAAGGTATTGTGTATTTCTCTGGAGAAGGAAATGGCAACCCACTCCAGTATTCTTGCTTGGAAAATCCCATGGTCGGAGGAGCCTGGTGGGCTAGAGTCCACGACCTTTCAAAAAGCTGGGTATGACTGAGCACACACATACCACACACCAGTTACAAAATCATTTAAAAAAAAGAAAAAGAAAAGAAAAGTTATTGTATATATAAAAAGCAAGGAAACAGAGCAGCTTGATACACGATAAAAATCTGTCTAAATAAGACTTAAAAGAGCTCTTTCAATACGCATGAAATGGGAATTCTAAGTGATAGGAAATCTTTACACCATGATTTTGTATTTCTTAGAAATCCATTAGTAATGGTGTGGGTTACAATTGATGGGTGCTTTGGCTCAGAGGGTTAAGAACCTGCCTGCAATGAAGAAGACCTGGGTTCGATTCCTGGGTCAGGAAGTTCCCCTGGAAAAGGAAATGGCAACCCACTCCAGTATTCTGGCCTGGAGAATCCCATGGACAGAGGAGCCTGGCGGGCTACAGACCACGGGGTCACGAAGAGTCGGACAGAGCTGAGCAAATAGCGCTTTGATTTGTTGAAATTGTCAGTACGTCACTACGTCGATGTTTTCAACCAAGGAAGGCATCCAGCTTTAAATAACTGGTGATAGTAATATAACAGCTTACCCTTGCCAAGAGCCAAGCGTGCGCCACGAAGCTCTGTGCTTTACTCACGTTACCTCATCGGATCTTCATAACAACGCCGTGAAGTGGCCACTGTCGTACATGATTGCAAGCCATCCTAAGTGCTGTCTGGGGGAGGAACAGGGTGCTCGGGGGGGACACAACTCAGGTTGGGGGAGGGTGGGGAGGGGGCCTCCCTGGGGAAACAGAGAGACCTGAAACGCAGTGCCAGGCAGCATGTCCTGGGCTCACCATGCAGCAGGCATGCTGCTGGGCACTGTTCTGACACTTCCCTGGTGGTCCCGTGGCTAAGACTGCGCTGCCCGTGCAGGGGAGCCGGGTTTGATTCCTGCTCAGGGAATTAGATCCCACAGGTGGCGATTCAGATCCCGAGTGCCGCAAACTGAGACCTGTCGCAGCCCAATAAATACATTAAAATGAATTAAAAGTAAAAACAAAGTTGATTGGGTTAACTCCCTCGGTTCTCACAAAAGGCCTAAGAGTGTTATTATCAGCTCCATTTCACAGATGAGGAAATCAAGACAGGGATAGAGGAGCGAAGCAATTGCTCACAGCTGCTGCTGCTGTCGCTTCAGTCTTTGTGACGCCACGGACTGTGACCCACCGGGCTCCTGTGCCCATAGGATTTCCCAGGTGAGAACACGGGGGTGGGTTGCTGTTCCCTCCTCCAGGGGATCTTCCCCACCCAGGGATCAAACCCACGTCTTTTATGTCTCCTGCATTGCCAGGCAGATTCTTTACAACTCCTGCCATGGGCAAGTGCAGTAACTCCACAAAGGCGTGATGAACCTGGGATTTGAACCCCAGGGCAGTGTGACTCCAGAGCCCATGCATCTTACCGCTTTCTTATCCTTCCTAGTGACTGAAACAAAGGAGTCATCTCCATTTTACCAAGAAGGGTGGCAGGAAGTGACCTGGTTACACACACAAGCTTTGGAGCAAGGCTCCCGAGTTCAAAGCCAAGGCTTGACAACTGACCAGCAAGGCAACTGACCTTCCTAAGTCCCGATTTCTTCATTTGTTGTGAAGGTTTAATGAGGTAAGACACACACAGCGCTTGGATGGGGGCCAGAATATCATCAGCCCTCAAAAAAACACATTACATAGACATTACATAGGGATTTCCCTGGTAGTCCAGCGGCTGAGACTCCATGCTCCCAAAGCAGGGGCCCGGGTTCCATCCCTGGTCAGGGAACTAGATCCCGCATGCCACAACTAAGAATAGCACAAAATCCACCCTTGCTCTCTGCATTACCCCACAGAGATGCCTAGCAAGGATGAGGCAGCAGTTTAGACCTTCATCCTGAAGGTTTCCAGGAAAGGAGGTTCCCACTCCCAGTGTGACGCCTCCTGCTAAGACCTCAGACCCCTCTCAGTAGTGAGGCTCTCTTGCCAATCTGGATTTCGTCTGTTTCACTTTGAGGTCATCTCCTTCTTGAGAAGCAGAGAAGGTGGAGACTCACCAGCTGGTTTCCCTCTTTGGCAGCTTTCAGACACTGCACCTCACATTTCCTCACCCACGGAGAGAAGCAGGGAAGGTTTTAGACCCAGGGCGAAATAGGTGCTCAGAAGAAAAACGTGTTGTGTGGAGAAAAGACGGGTGGTGTCAAAGGTGGAGTGCAGGCGTGGGAGTCAGGGGGCAGGTGGGCAAAAATGGGGAAAGAGGACCAGAAGGTACTAACTTCCCCTCTGAAGGTAAATGGCTCAGAATGTAACATGCAGCGTGTTGACTACAGTTACGAATACTGTCGTAGGGAATTCCTTGGGATTCCCAGGGGCCGCTAGCAGTAAAGAACCCCCCTGCCAATGCAGGAGACATAAGAGACTCGGGTTCGGTCCCTGGGTCAGGAAGATCCCCTGGAGAAGGGCATGGCAACCCTCTCTAGTGTTCTTGCCTGGAGGAGCTCATGGACAGAGGAGCCCAGTGGGCTACGGTCCGTAGGGTCTCAGAGTCGGACACGACTAAGGCGACTTCGCACAGCACATGGAATTCCCTGGTCGTCCAGAGACTAGGACTCAGCACCGTCACTGCTGAGGGCCCAGGTTCAATCTCTGGCTGAGGAACTAAGATCTCACAAGCCGGACGAGGAGTAGCAAAATATATGTGTGTGTATATTATATACACTGATGTGTTTTCTGAATGACGAACGAGTGAGAGACGAGATGCACACTCTCAAAGGCCCCTCCTGGATCGCACAGACCCCGCGCACCCCACGCAGCCCACTTTCCTCTCAGGCCCGTTTCTTAGCTCCAGTGTTTCTCAAACAAGGGTGTTGCAAGGGCATTCTGAGCACACTGTGGGGCTCAGATGGTCTGTGGTGACACCCTGGGTTTCCCCATTCTTCATTCCCTTGGGCCAGTTTTGACCGAGAGGGTAAAGATGTGTGTGTGTGTGTGTGTGTGTGTGTGTGGTGGGCAGGGGAGTGACCTGTGACTGGAGCCCTCACATCCTAGCAGTCTGTCGGGGCCGCAGGCGCTGCAGAGGAAGGCTGGAGCCCTGTTAACACGCGCTGTCACGACGGAAGACCTGGGCCTTCAGTTACAAAGAATGGAAACCCATCTCAGCACACATAAGGGACAAAGAAGGGCAGGTACTGTTCACACAGCTGGGAATTCCGGGAGTGCCGCTGGTTTCAGGTATGAATCAAGACATTCAGAAAAGACTTTGACTTTCCTTTCTCTTCCTTGCTGCTCCGTTACTCCTCTCTGTGTGTTTCATGGTACACTCACCTCGGAAGGCAGGCTTTCTCCAGATGAGGGCTACTGGCAACCCTCACCTGACACGCACCCCCAGCTCACAGGGCTCTCTAGCCATCATGACTGTATTTATGTTGGGGGCAGTGGGAAGGGCTGCCCCCAGCAGCCCTGGGGCAGGGCCTGTTTCCTTTTGTCAAAAAACCAAAAACTTTCTCAGAAGCCTCAGCGCAGACTGCCCTTCAGGTCTTATTGCCAACAGCTGTGTCACACGGATACCCTAGCTGCAAGGGAGTCTAGAAAAGTGGGAAATGGGCTGTCATCGGTTTAGATCCATGGCCTGGGGCTGGCCCCAAGGTCACCCTGAAGAAAACTGGGGTTTCTGAAGCCAGGCAGGAAAGAGACTAGATTGGGGAGATACCCAGGGATGTCTACCACAAGAAGGTGTTGTGAGGCAACCTGAATAGATCTCATGAGAAGCACAGACAGGAGAAGTTTAGCAAAAGCAGTGGAAATGCTAGCTAAACAGAAACAACTTTGGTGCCCATTGGAATCGGGGAGGAAGGAGACGAAGGCCAGGAGAAGAGGTGAATCAGGAGAAGTGGGCGTGGCCAGGTCGGAGAGGACCAGCCAGGTGTGGACAGCACAGCACATCCTGGGAACATACAATTTTTTTTTTTAAGATAATGCAACACCTTTTTCTTTTTTTCAATTTTATTTACTTATTTAGTTTTGGCTTTGCTGGATCTTCTCTGCTACGTGGGCTTTTCTCTAGGTGCTTCGAGTGGGGGCCACTCTCTAGTCACAGCGCACAGGCTTCTCACAGTGGTGGCTGCTCCTTCTTTGGAGCACAGGCTCTGGGACTCGTGGGCTCGGCAGCTGCGGCTCCTGGGCTCTGGAGCTCAGGACGCATAGTTGTGGCACACGGGCTCAGCTGCTCTGCAGCACGTGGAATCTTCCCCCACCAGAGATCGGACCTTCGTCTCCTGCTTCAGCAGGTGGATTCTTTACCTCTGAGCCACCAGGGAAGGCCTACAATTCTTACCTGAGGATATTCTGTAGGAGCTCAGCAAATACAGAGGATGCTCGGTGAGCAGGGAGCCAGGGAGAGATGTCGCCGCACAGGCAGCCTGAGCTCTACCCACTCTGGTTGTTCAGGCTCCGTTACCTGAGCTCCAAGGTCGCCCTAAACTAAAGCCACAGGGGTGCAATACCTCTGGCACCAAGGAGAAACGTGGTGGGAAATCTTCAGTGGTTCCCTGCCACCACGAACTCAAGCCCAAACTCTGGTCCCATTGGTCCTCCCCAGCTTAACTGTCACTGTCCTCCTCTGTGCTTTTATTTTGTTTTGGCTCTGCCAGGTAGCATGTGGGATCTTTAGTTCCCCAACCAGGGACTGAACCTGTGCCCGTTGCAGTGGAAACACAGAGTCTTAACCTGTGACTCTCCAGGGAATCAACCCCCTGCCTGTGCTTTCCTGACCCCAGGATTTTATTCCCACTGCTTGGGTAAGGCCTCTCCGAGGCTCTGTTGTCTTTTTTATAAAACAGGGAGCACCTCCCTTACCAGGTGGTGAGGGAGCAATGAAGATGAGATCAACTACGGTAAGCGTTTCAAACCCATGGTAAGTGCGCAATCCATGCTAGCTACTATTATTTGTCAGCCCCTGTTTTGAAATCTTAACCAACTATACATGTCATAGTACTTATGGGTTCCTTCCTTGCTGTCTGCCTGAACAAATATGTCAAGAGGGTGAGCCTCGCTAGGCTCAGGGCAGTGTGGGTGGCTGCCCTTGGCATCTTGCTCTCCGTAGCGGCGGGGCAAGCACGCAGCCATTCGTGAAGACGACAGCCGGTCAGTCTGATGAGAGACAGAATGCGTCCATCCAGGACATGTCGGCGGATGCTGGGCCAGGCTGGGCAGAGGGTCAGCCTCCAGGGCCTGTTCTTCTTGCTGGCGGTGGGATCACACCGGCACACGGAGCCCACCCACAAGTCCACAGCAGAGCTCTTAGGAAAGTCAGATGAATTTGCCCACTGAATTTGCCTGTGTGTGGTTCCGGCCGGCTGCCAGGCGTCTCCCCCGGAAGGCAGGACCCGACCAGTTTGAGGAGGTGAGGCCTGAGTGCCCTTCGGCAGTGACTCAGCAGGAAGCCAGCCAAGGCCCCAGTCACTCCCTCCCCTCCCACCACACCCAGGGTTTTCCTCCAGGGCTTGGAAGCCTGTTTATAGCTGGAGGTGTAAATCCTCCGTACCTGGGCCTAATTTCTGCAGCTTAGCATTTACAAGCACAAGATCTGGAGTTAGGCTGCTTGGGTCAGAAGCCCGGCTCTGCCTCTCACGAACCCACAGGAGCTTTCTTGGGTTCTCTGGCCACAGTCAGCCCATCTCTAAGTGGGAACAACGACAGCACCTCCCTCACTGGAGAGAAGTGACTCAGGGCCATGCCTGGTGCGGCGAGGGCTCCCTTAACCCCTCTGCCCTTGCCGCCTTTTCCTGCCGAGGTCTTCGCTGCAAAGGCACCTCCCCAACCTAGCCAAGATCTTTACTAAATGTTCATTTTTGCAGTGCAGCCCACAACGGCCACCCTATCTAACCCCTCCTCCTCCGATACTTCTTACCTTCTTTCCCAATTTTTCGCCGTAGTACTTATCAAAACATACAAGGACGTATCTTTTCTATTGTCTGTCTCCCTCCACCCACCCTGGAATTAAATTTCTATTTTCATCTGTTTTCTTTGCCGCTGTATTCCCGAGACCTAGAAAAAGTGCTAACACAGAGCAGCTCTCAGTAAGCATGAGGAAAGTGGGGAAATGAGTGCCGACCTCTTCACTATTATTTATCACCGGTGGTCACTGCCATCAGTGAAGACCACCAGTAAAGACGGGCATTATCCTCATTCCTGTGAGAATCAGAGGAAAGTTCAAAGTTTGAAACTGTACTAGATTCTGCAAATCTGCCTTTGGTTTGCTTCTACTTGAATTAGTAGACTCTCAAAACTTAGAGACATCCACTGTTCGGATGGAAAATTCTGTTAGCCACAGGGCTGGGCAGATGACCGGTAATGTAAATACATAAATCTGGTGGGGCCAGTAAGGAGCGGTGAGAACCCAGGAAGTTGGGAATGGAATCCCCACCTAGAGGCATCTAAATTCAAATTAAAAAATAGCCTCTACTAACCGAACGAAGATCCCCTGGAGAAGGAAATGGCAACCCACTCCAGCAGTCTTGCCTGCAAAATCCCATCGACACAGGACCCAAAGAGCCAGACACAGCTGAGCGACTAACACCCAAACACACATCTACACTGCATTTCCGGTTCCAGAGTCGAGCTGTAAATTTATCTCCTCACCCACTAGACCGTCCTGACTCTAAATGTTCCAGATACTGACGGACCCAGAGCCCCTCCTTCTGCCACCGCCCTGACGCCAAGACCCTGGTTGGGCGGCACAAGTCTAACTGTCGGTTCCAATCTCTCTTTCTGCCTTTTTAAGCTTTATTTATTTATTTTTGGCTGTACTGGTTCCTGCGTGCTGCATGCAGGCTTTCCTCTAGTTGCTGTGAGCAGGCTTCTGCTTGTGCTGGTTTCTCGTGCTGCAGACCAGGGGCCCTCAGACACTCAGGCTTCAGGGGTTGCTCTCAGGGGCTCTAGACTTTGGGCTCTCTAGTCACAGCGCACAGGCTTAGCTGCTGTGAGGCATGTGGGATCTTCCGCGACGAGGGAGAGAACCAGCGTCCCTTGTGTTGGCAGGTGGATCCTTTTTTCTTTATTTATTTTTAATCAGAGGATAACAGCTTTATAATGTTCTATTGGTTTCTGCTGTCAACCATCAACAGGAATCAGTCACAGGTATACAAGCGTCCCCTCTCTCTGGAACCTCTCCCCACCCCCCACCCCCTCCCATCCCCCTCCCTTCCCCCACCCATCCCCACCCCCTCCCACCTCCCACCCCTGCCCACCCCTCTAGGTTGTCACAGAGCACCAGGTTGCTGAGCTCCCAGTATTACACAGCAACCTCCCATTCAGTTCAGTTCAGTCTCTCAGTCGTGTCCAACTCTTTCCAACCCCATGAACCACAGCACGCCAGGCCTCCCTGTCCATCACCAACTCCCGAAGTCTATCCAAACGCATGTCCATCGAGTCGGTGATGCCATCCAGCCATCTCATCCTCTGTCGTCCCCTTCTCCTCCTGTCCCCAATCCTTCCCAGCATCAGGGTCTTTTCCATTGAGTCAGCTCTTCGCATCAGGTGGCCAGAGTATTGGAGTTTCAGCTTCAACATCAGTCCTTCCAATGAACACCCAGGACTGATCTCCTTTAGGATGGACTCGTTGGATCTCCTTGCAGTCCAAGGGACTCTCAAGAGTCTTCTTCAACACCAGAGTTCAAAAGCATCAATTCTTCGGTGCTCAGCCTTTTTCACTGTCCAACTCTCACTACTGGAAAAACCATAGCCTTGACTAGACGGATCTTTGTAGGCAAAGTAATGTCTCTGCTTTTCAATATGCTATCTAGGTTGGTCATAACTTTCCTTCCAAGGAGTAAGAGTCTTTTAATTTCATGGCTGCAATCAACATCTACAGTGATTTTGGAGCCCAAAAAATAAAGTCTGTCACTGTTTCCACTGTTTCCCCATCTATTTTCCATGAAGTGATGGGACCAGATGCCATGATCTTAGTTTTCTGAATGCTGAGCTTTAAGCCAACTTTTTCACTCTCCTCTTTCACTTTCATCAAGAGGCTTTTTAGTTCTTCTTCACTTTCTGCCATAAGGGTGGTGTCATCTGCGTATCTGGGTTATTGATATTTCTCCTGGCAGTCTTGATTCCACCTTGTGCTTCATCCAGCCCAGCATCTCTCATGATGTAATCTGCATATAAGTTAAATACGCAGGGTAACAATATACAGCCTTGACGTACTCCTTTTCCTGCTTGGAACCAGTCTGTTGTTCCATGTCCAGTTCTAACTGTTGCTTCCTGACCTGCAGACAGGTTTCTCAAGAGGCAGGTCAGGTGGTCTGGTGTTCCCATCTCTGTAAGAATTTTCCACAGAAACTCCCCGTTAGCCGTCCATTTTATCTATGGAAACACATGCATCTCCGTGCCCCTCTCCCAGTCCCCCCACCCTCTCCTGCCCCCGCTGTGCCCAGAAGTCTGTCTTCTACGTCTCAGTCTCTGTTTGGCAGGTGGACCCTTGACCACTGGACCACCGGGGAAGTCCCAGTCAGGTCCAATCTTAGCTCTCCTATTTTGAGCTGCTTTGCTGCCCTTTTAACTCTCCCAGAGTTCAGCTGAGGTCAACTCACCAGTAAATTCCCAAAGCGGAGCAGAGCTTGGGTGAATTAATGAATGACTGGATGACTCAAGTCGATCACATGGGTCCGAGGCAGCTTTCTCATCTCCATTATCCAGTCTGCAAAGACCTCCCACGGAGGCACCCAAGGTGCTTTTGGAATCTCTCTCTGGGAGGACTTTCCCCCTCACTCCTCCTCCAGGGTAAAGGGTGGTTAAAAAGACACAGAATCACATCATTAACAAGAACTCAGTACTCTCCGCTCCATCTGTGTAGAGACTGGGGTGACCCCACCTCCTCCCCGAGGACAATGGGCGGTGACTTGCCTCGTGTTTGTATAAAGCCCCATCCTGGTGAAATTCCCAAACAGAAAGAGACTCCTCTGAAAGTATGGAGCCTTTACTCCTAGCAACGGAGACTGAGCCTTCCCTCCCTCCCCAGCCCCCTCCACCCTGCTCCCCCCACCCCCACGGCATTTTCTTGTTAAAATAGAAGAAGAAATTAAGCCCCTCCACACACATACACATTCACACACCCAGGGTAAAACTGGGGAACGGGGCTTAGACAGATGAGAGCTCTGACCTTCACTGGCTATGTGACCTTGATGTTCCCTGAGCCTCTGCCCTCTCATCTGTGAACCGAGAAGAAAACCCAAGTGACCTGACTGTGTGCCCGGGGGCGGGAGGGAATGACAGATGAGCCCACCTCCTCCCTCAAGCTTGAACCCACCCCCACACTCTGACCAGAAGTGATGTGCGCCTCCCAGCGCCCCCAGGTACACTCCAGCCCCCTCCCACGTACACACCCCAGCTCTCCAGCCCTGATGCAGACTCATTAACTGCTGCAGCCCCAGTGTGAGTCGCTCAGTCGTGTCTGACTCTCTGTGACCCCACGAACTGTAGCCCACCAGGTTCCTCTGTCCATGGGATTACCCAGGAAGAATACTGACTGGAGTGGGTTGCCATTCTCTTCTCCAGAGGATCTTCTCGATCCAGGGACTGAACCCCAGTCTCCTGCATTGCAAACAGATTCTTTACTGTCTGAGCTGCAGGGAAGTCCCCAAAGCTTTGGAGATCCGTGGCATGGGGGATAACCTGGGTAGGGCTACAGGAACTACTCATTTTGGAGGGATTACAGGTCAGACTTGGTGTCTGAAGTAAGAGCAGTGGTAGTCGCGCAGTCGCTCGGTCTTTGAGACCCCAAGTCTCCGGCAAGAACACCAGAGTGGGTTGCCATTCCCTTCTCCAGGGGATCTTCCTGCCCCGGGAGTTGAACCTGGGTCTCTTGCACTGTAGGCAGACTCTACCATCTGAGCCACCAGGGAAACTGTTAGTTATTAACTATTACTGTTATTTAGGCTCAACCGGTGAATGAGAATGTGAAACCAAGACAACCAGCCCACAGTCAGCTGGCAGTGCCCACCACCACCCTGCCTCTCACAGCTAAGCACTTTGAAGAGCAGGTCCGATGTGACAGCTGCCAGTCTGTGCATCGTAAGAGAAAGCACGGCTGTCTTTCAGCATCAGCCCACCAGCTCCCTGCTACTCCCGGTTACTGGCCCCAGACCTCCACCCACCCCACCCATTCCTCTGCAGTAATCATTTCAGTAGAAGTCTTAAAAGATCACTGCTCTCTAGTCCTGACAGCTCTTCCTCTTTCTCTCTGTCATTGACACTACAGCCTTTAGCCTCTAAGCCTTAAGGGGCACAGAGAGAAGTGAAAACATGAAGAAGTCCCAAGGCTGCCCTAGTCTATGAGCTTTGCCACTAAGCTGCCTTGTAAACCTCAGAGAAGTAAATTCTTTTCTCTGAGCTGTTGGTTTCTGATCTGCAAAGACAGGAAACCAACATCCATTCATGGCTACCAGGTGTTTAAGCTCATGTTCGTATTGTTAACTTGTTTGATCTGCAAAATGAACGGGCTGGACTATGTAATTTCTGAATCGCTTCTGGGAAACGTTTCAGAAGTTGCTTTCAAAACCACTGCAGCTCTCAGTCCAGGGAAGGGGCTGTGGCCTCGCAGAGACAGCGCAGGGTACACACCCAGGCTGGCCTGGGTTTAAATCTCTGGTCTGTCCCTTCTCAGTTATGCCGACACTTGTCTGCACTCCGAACCTCAGTTTCCTCATCTACAAAATGGGAACAATAGCGTTCCCTCCTAGGGCTGCCTGGAGGATACAATGAGATGGGGGAGAGGGCAGGAGCCGAGCAGGCACTCAGGACACAACGGGGTTGCCGAGAGTCAGCCGCTATTGAGCGCGCGCGTGCACAGGGGCTGCAGTGGGGGTTCCGGCCTGCTTGCTCAACTGCCTAAAGATTTGAGGATGTCTTTATGCAAATCATTTCTGCTAACCCCTGAAGGCTTTGCTTCGGTTTGGTTTGTGAGAAGGCAGCAGAGAGTTGCATCTAAAGATGCTGATGACAAAGGTTTCATTTCTGTAGCCTGTGCCCCGGGCCAGGGTCGGAGGGTCACCGCCACAGACCTAAGCCAAGTCGGCCTTTCCCTGGAGACTCTGTGGCCCAAGAACAAATATACTTCTTTCCACAACAATTTTTTTATTTCAATTTTAAAAGTTTCCCTCCACTGTGCTGGAGGCAGTCTGGGATCTGGGTCACTTTCTCTGAGGGGTCCTCTTTGACCCCCTCCCCTGTGTGTAGTTCTAACCCCTCTTCCCACCTCTGGCTACGTGCCATTCCCCTTTCTGCTTTGCTCTTCTCCACAGTGTTGATCACCACACAGCAAACCCACTCGCAGCTGCCCTGAACATCAGCACTGCAGGGATTAGGGCTCAGAGGGGTTGTGTTCGCTGCAGGGTTTCCACTGCTGAGAACAGACCCTGCACTAGCAGGCACTAAGCAAGATGTGTTGGAAGAAAGAATCTGAACCTGAGTTAAAGTCAAGCTGGCAGTTATGGCCAAATAATAATAAAGCCCACTCCAGTGTTCTTGCCTGGAAAATCCCAAGGACAGGAGAGTCTGGTGGGCTACAGTCCCTAGGGTTGCAAAGAGTCAGACACAACTGAAGTGACTTGGCAATAATAAAATATCACATGAGCCCCTCATTTCACAATTCGCAAAGCCCTCTCACAGTATCTGTTTGATCCTGTTCATCTGATCTGCATATTCTAGGTGAAGAACCTTAACTTAGACATAAAGGGTCTCTGGAAGACAAAGCAAGCTCTTCTGGTCTCCTGGCCTTGAACAAGTCACTTCCCTTCTCTAAGCTCATTTTTCCTTATACGTAAAACTGACAAGATGTGAACTGGGTCCTTTCTGGGGCTCAGACTTTAAAATCCTATGACCTGATTGTCAACCTTTTAAATGATGCTACTCATAAACCATAATTGCAGAATCAGAAGTTGATGTGTCTGTCCATCTGATTCCATTTCCAGTTTTCTTCCAGACCTCACACAACTAGGGGACACTCCAGGTAAGTCTGCTGAGATAAACAAAAACACACAGTAAATTCTATACAATGAGTCCTGATAAATATTTGTGTTTTATAATCAAGGCAATTCATTTAGTTTAAAAAGAAATGACTCTAATTGGCTGGGTTTCCACTAGCCTCCTAACTCAAGCATCTCCAGGCTCTCCTCTCCAGACCACCTTACATGGATTGCAGCCAGCCAGGCTCCTCTGTCCATGGAATTTTCTGGGCAGGAATACCAGAATGGGTTGCCATTTTCTCCTCCAAGGGATCTTCCCCGCTCAGGGATCGAATCCGTGTCTCCTGCATCTGCTGCATTGCAGGCAGATTCTTTTACTTCTGGGCCACCAGAGAAGACCATCTTACACGCTGCTTGGAAACTGCATGAACAAACCTTGCTTTCAGGAAATCAAAAACCTCCAGTGCCTCCCTACTACCTACAGCACACACATAGAGGGCTTAGCCTACCATTTGAGGCCCCCTCAATCTTATCCCAGCCTTTTCAAACATACCTCCCCACCGCACTCTACTCCATTGCCCAAGAGTTCTCTGCTCCAGTCAGTTCCACTCATTCATTCATTCCATGACTATGTTTTACATTCCTACTGTGTCTGGACTCAACTCTAGGCGCTGCTGTGCTGAACAAGAATGCATTGTAGAAAGATGGGGAAAGGGCACAAGAGACTAGCAAACAAGCTAACAAGAGTATTTCAGATAAGGATAAGGATAATGTCCCTGGTGCTTTGATAACAGTAGCCCCCACAAAGCAGGAGGCAGTGAGAGCAAGGCGGCGGGACTGCCTTCCGTCCTGCCGTCAGGAAGGTCTCCCTGTGGGGCCACATTTAGGGAAGGCTTGAGGGGGCAGAAAAGGACAGCCACGTGGACTGCTCCACGCAAAGTGAGGACAAGTGTGAAGGCCCACAGGTGGCACCAAACCTTTACAGGTGCCCAGGGTGGGGCGGGGGCCAGCGTGGCCAGAGTGGCGGGAGGCCCGGGGAGGTGAGTGGGAGATGAGGCCGGAGAGCGGGGCGGGGGCCTCCCAAGTAGGGCCCTGTGAGACGTCTGGATTTTACTCTGAGTGTGTGGGAAGCTGCTAGAAGATGTTCACAGGCGAGTGACATGACTGCTACGTGACTGGCTGTAGTATGGCGTGTGAGCTGTGGATAGTACAAGAGAAGAGGCAAGGGGACCAGCTCAGAGGCTTTTGAAAACTCAAGGTGAGGGGTGGTGTGGCCTGAGCCGGGGGAGGCAGTGCAGACGGAGCGAAGTTGAGGGACCACAGATGTTTCTGGATGTAGAGCTAACAGCATCCCTCTAACCCATCTAATGATAGATTCATTAGAGGGGGCGTCGGACTCTTCAGGTGGCGCTAGTGGTAAAGAGCGTGCCTGCCATGCAGGAGACGTAAGAGATGCTGACTGGGTTCGATCCCTGGGTCGGAAGATCCTCTGGAGGAGCATGGTAACCCACTCCATTATTCTTGCCTGGAGAATCCCCAGGGACAGAGGAGCCTGGCGAGTTACAGTCCATGGGGCCGCAAAGGGTCGGACACGACTGAAAAGACTTAGCCCGCGGGGTGGCAAAGACAGGAGAAGCCAACATGTCAGACTCACGCCTTCCCAGCGAGACTGCTCCCCTTCAGTCTCTCGACCTCCACTCTCTGCTTCCGCTTCGCCATCTTTAAAGCCACCCATTCCCACGATGGGGTGCTTCACGATTTCAATGGCACCTTCCTTCTCCACTTTCCTCAGTCCCAGGACCCTTTCTTCACTAGATCTCTGGTTCCTTGTGAGTGTGTCTCCATCAGCAGGAGCTGAGATGGATCTCTCTTTTGATGGCTGTGTGCTCCTTCCCCGTGAGGAGGCTGACTCTTCAAGGGCAGAGTGGGCATACCACCTCTGCCTCTCATGGGGGACAGAACGCCACGGTAGCTTCGAACACAACCCTTTGCTGCTGCCATCCATCAGATAAGCTGCTGACTTCTCTGAGCCTCGGCTACATAGCTGGAGGGGCAAAGAGAGAGCGATGGGGCTGGAGGGGTGGCTGAATAAATGATGCCTGTGAAGTGCTCAGTAGGCGCCATGCCTGGCAGAGAGTAAGCCTTCCGTATATCCTAGCCGCGGTTATTATTTGCAAGGCACTCGTGCTGCTGGTGGCTGTGACTTTGGGCAAGTTTCTTCCCCTCTTTGAGTCTCAGTTTATGCATCTGTAAAATGGGATGCAGATAGATTCAGCTCTAAGATTCTCGGTGCCTCTGTTTGGAAACACTTTAGAATCCACTTGAAGTAATGTCCAAAACCCATGGTACGTGATTTATTCTTCATAATGTTGCACCGCCCTCTATTGGAGGTACTCTGCCAGCATACTTGTTGGAACCTGAAATCAGCAGATGCTTAAATAGAAGCCGAGAACTCCTTCACCTTTATTCTGACAACTGCCTCTTCTTAAAGAAGATCTCTTTCTCTATAGCTATCGATTCTTTTTAAAACAACAAAAAAATGGTTTCTTTGCATTTTTAAATTCTGTCCCTACTCTGTTCCATTTTTAGGACTTTGTGAAAGTTTTAGGGTTTAAACAAAACGTATCTATTTTAACGTAATTCTAGAGTTACAAAAAGTTGGAAGGATAACACAAGAAATACACTACATCCTCACCCAGATTCCCCAAATATTTACAACTGATCACATTTGTCTTATTATTTTCTCTCTCTGCACACACACATACATGTACACACACACACATATATATATAATACATACATATTATTTCTGAATCGTTTGAGAGTAAACTACAGACAGGCCCTTTTACCCCAAATACTTTATTGATGATCATATATGATAGCATAAAATCTTCAGACTTTATTCATATTTCTCATTATCTCAACAGTCTCCTTAGAACAGAACAAAATCTTGCATCCCATTTTACATTTGGTTGTGCTGTCTATAGTTTTCTTTACTCTGGAATGGTTTCAAAATTTTTCTTCATCTCTCAAGACATTGACATTTTTGAAGACCACAGGCCAGGTATTTTGTAGATTATTCCCCTATTTGGTTCTGTCAAATGTTTCCTAACAATAAAATTCAGATCTTGCATTTTTGGCAATAACATCACAAAAGTTTGGGGTAGTTTTGAGTTTTAAAAATAAAAAATCAGTACATTTAGGAAGGATATGCAATAATGATATATTAGAAATTATTATAATCGTGTATTTATTTGTTTATCTGCATAAACAAACGCTTGAGCTGTTTTGAAAAGTACCAAGCCCCACCCCTTGACATTTTTATTAAATTGGGGTACTGCTTGCATACTATAGAAGTTTTTAAAAAAATCTCTCCAGGTGCTTCTAACGGGGAATCAGGATTGAGTCATTGATTCCTACTTTGCTAACTCAAAAAAGAATATTAGACAAATTACAGAGATCCGTCTAAATACTCTAAGATAGGATCAATTGAAAGAAGGGAAGGACTCTCAGTGGGGGAAGAATACACGTGAAGTCTCACAGGCTTGCTCTGAAAGGCCTATAAACGTCTCCCGACAAACAACACGAAAACAATGAAGTAACGTCACAGACTGAGCCCCGGTTTTTTTTGTCTTTTGGCCGCTTCAAGGCAGGTGGAATCCAGTTCCCCTACGCAGGGATCAAACAGGCACCCCCTGCCCTGGAAGGGCAGAGTCTTGACCACTGGGCCTGTTTGAGGAGGCCTGACTGAGACCCGTTGTAAATGATAAGCACAAGAGCTTCCCTGGAGGGGATCTGCCTTGAAACGCAAGGGATGCCGTTGATCCAAACGCCCTGGAGCTACGGGGCCCTGCGCCACCCTACTGAAGCCCGGAGGCCTAGGGCCTGTGCTCTGCAGAGAGAAGCCGCTGCAGCTCCAGCAGGAGGCCCCGCGCGCGCGGCAGCGCACAGCAACAAAGCCCCACCACGGCCAAAACTAAATGAATTAGTAAATCTTTTTTAAAATTACATATACAAAGTAAAACTACACTTATGTCTAGAAAAAGAAATTGAAGAAATAGACTAAAAAAATGTGTCAGTGGTTGCGTTTGAACATTAGGGGTGATCTTAACGTTAATGGGTGACGTTATGGGTGATCTTAATTATTCCCACACTTTTCTTTATTTTCAATATTTCCTTTAAATAATCTGAGGTATTTTTTCAGTAATTAAATTCTTTTCAAAATATCTATAATCATTAAAATTATTTTCATTTGCATAAGCACTTAATTTGCAAAGCTCACATTATTTCATAATAGTAATATGCAATAAGCAAATGATAATAATGATTTATTGAATGTTTACTATGTGTCAAGTACTATACTAAAAGCTTTACACACATTCTCTTTAAATGCTAACAGCTACTCTTTGAGGTCAACAATATTATGAGCTTCATTTTAAAAGATGAGGAAACAGACTCAGAAAAGTTAGATGACTTGCCCAGGCTCAAATAGCTTCGCGGTGTCAGCAAGGATTTTGCTCTAAACCTTTAGCATCTAATGACTAGGCACACTACTGTCTAATTGCTAGGAAAAACAGGCACTCTTATGCAAATTCCACTAGATTTAGTTATTTTGCATGTCATTTGTTAAAGATTGCTTTCCATATCATATGAATGTTTAATATGAAAAATGCCTTGGTATGCTTAGTAACTTAGAAAATGAGATGAAAATTCTTGCTATTACTTTGGTGAGTAGCTTCCCACCAACATGCAGGCACCGGCTGTCTTTCTAAAAAGAAAGTCACAAAATATTGAATAAATTACAATATTGCCAGGCAATACGCAGTCACTTTGTTTACAAGGATTTTAAACATGAGGCAACATTTTAAAACATTACTAGAACAGAGTCATTCTTCATTCAAAAGACACTCAAAGTATGTCTTTAATTCTTTTCCCATGTATCAAGACCAAAAATTTTTACTGAGCTCCGTCTAAAAGGTTTAGTAGCAGAAAAACAAAATTTAAAAGTCTGGTTTGGTTTAGTGTAGTTGAGTTTTAATTACTTTTGTTTTAAAGAAAAAGAACTGGAAAAATATGTGAGCTGTCCACTGTGAGTTACAGAACAAGCAGAGGGCTAAGGGTCAGGAGGCCTGGCTTTTGGTTGTCACTTCCCTTCTCTGGGCTTTTATTTCCTTATTTATAAAATGAAAGGACTGGACCAGACGATCTCTAAGGAACATCCCAGCTCAAAAACTCATGGTTTTACAGCTGGAGTGTCCTGCCTTGCTCTGTGACCTGAGCCTAATGAACAGCGAGAGCAGCAGTCCTCTCCTAGCACTGAGATGGACAGGAGAAGAGAAGGCAATCGAAGCGGTTTTCTCCCTGTCAGCCGTCCATCCACTGAGGCTGCTCTCGGCTGTACCCCAGAAGGAGAAGCAAAACAGGAAATGAGACTTCCCTGGCAGTCCAGTGGTTCAGACTCCCCACTTCCCCTGCAGAGGGCACAGGTTCAATCCCTGGTCAGGGAACTAAGATCCCCACATCCAGTACGCCAGGCAGCCAAAGGGGAAAAAAAAAATCTAGGAAAGGAAGCAGAATAACTGAATTTTAAGAAGTAAGAGAGTTAGAGGAAGGAGAAAGTGGAGGAGCAGAAAGAAAGTGAAGGGAAAGGATGTCCCTTTTTGTTAAGGATTTTCATATATTTAAACATCCCAACACTTTATAAGCAAATCAAATTTCATACAATATATTCTGGTATTCCAAATCAGATATAGTAAGTTTACATCTGTAAAGAACACTTTAAAAGTACTGCATTTATTTAAACACTAGCTAGAAAGCAAAAAAAAAAAAACCTGCATTTATTTAAAATTCTCCCATTTTCATTAAAGAAAAGCTTTTTATTCCCATCACTTCTAGTTTCTAGAGCTGCCCTGTCCAATATGGTAGCTGCTAGCTCCACAAGGCTATTTAAACATAAATTTAGATTAATTAAAATGAAATAAAATGTAAAAGCTGGTTCTTCAGCTGCTGTACTAACCACAGATCAAGTGTTTAATAGCCACAAGGGGCTAGTGGCTACTGTACTGGACAGGGCAAACTTAGGACAATTCACTTACGGAAGAAAGTTCTACTGGACACAACTATTCTTGACAGTTTGATTAAAGGGAAACGGAGGGACTTCCCTCATGGTCCAGTGGCTAAGACGCCGCTCCCAACTCAGGGTTTCTGGGTTCAATCCCTGCTCAGGGAACTAGATCCCTCATGCCACAACTAAAACCCAAAATATTTAAGTAAATAAATAGTTTTAAAAAGAAGGGGAGAATGGAGTTCAGAACATTTGAGGGACGATTAATTCAACAATAGGATAAACGAAAATGATGTAAATAGGCAGCTGTTATTTATTACAGTAGCTTCAGACGCTGGAATTTAGCAAATTTATATGCATTCTGTCACTCCTTAAAATTTCCTCATGAGGTGAACACACATATTATCCCCATTTTACAAATGATAAAACTGAGGCTTGAAAAGATTAAATTGCCCAGGTTCATATAGCAAGTGAGCGCACCCAGTTTAAGCAGCACCAGACTCCTTGCCAAGAGACTCCTCAGGCACAAACACTCTCGAGAGTGGCACAGCCAACAGAAATAGAATGTAAACCACATATGTGATTTTATTTTATTTTTCACATATGTGATTTTAAATTTACCAGTAGGCTCATTAAAAGAAGCAAAGGAGAAGCAGGTGAAATTAGTTTTAATGATGTATTTTAACTCAATAATCCAAACATTGTCATTTCAACATGTAATAATTATTTTTAAAAATATTTATTTCTTTTACTTATTTCGCTGTGCCAGGATTTAGTTGTGGCACATGATTAAAGCATGTGGGATTTAGCTCTCTGACCGGGGATCGACCCCAAGTCCTCGGCATTGGGAGTGGAGAGTCTTAGCTACTAGACCACCAAGGAAGTCCCTCAATGTGTACTAATTATTAATGAGATATTTTACCTTCTCTTTCCATACAAAGACTTGGACGTTCAGGGTGTATTTTACACCTGCAACACATCTCCACTTGGACCAGCCACACTGCAAGCGCTCAAGAGCCACAGAGGCAAGTGGCCACCCCCAGTATGGGGTCTGTGGTGTCAAAGCAAGAGCTTGGGCCACTGACCAAAAGGGTTGGTAAAAAAGCTCGCTTCAGCAGAAGCAGCCAAGCCTCTTTCTGCTTCCCTCGGCCTCTGCCCTAGGCCACTTTAGGCTCTGAGATGCCCCTTGGGTGCGGTGCGTTCCTGCTCCTTTCAGGCCTCTTCCCCTTGGAGATATCCACACCCCTGCCATGGCACTCTGAGACCCACTGGGGACCCAGACTCTCTGCGGCGGGAGTGTCGGGGGTCAGCCTCCTCCTCCTCCATCGAGGAGAGGGACGAGGGAGAGCAGAACCCGTCTCCCCGCTGTCCTGGGAATGGCATGCACACAAGGGTCCCTCCTCTGCAGGAAGGGGCGCTGCGCACCCAGCCCCGCGCATGGGGGAGGGGAGGCGGCTACAGGCCCTTTGGCTGGACTTTCTGCTCTCGCTTCTTTCCAGGAACAACAACAAAAAAAAAACCTCGGGAGCAATTTTGGCTTCCCTCTTACAAGTCAAGACAGTTGACCAATTCCCAGGGCGGAATTATGTGGACTTCAGCCTCCCTTCTCATAAAGCTCTTCCCCAAAGCCTGCCATGTGGTCCTGTCGTGGATCCGCTCCTGGTCACCAAGATGATGGCTGTAATTTTATCACCTTCCCTTCAATCCCACATGCTCATTTCTACCTGTGCCTCTGCCCTTATTTATTTATTTTTTTTAAATGATTATTTCCCCTTTGTTTAATTGTTCCGGTGAAACAGGACTCAGAAAACCAGAGAGTGCCAACATGGATGGGAAACAGATCCGCTAGAACAAGTCCAACAGTTGTTCCCTTACAGCTTCGAGTAACAGCATGCTGATCGCCACCTCTAAATATCACCAGCTCACCCACTCATGGACGTGATGCCACCTCACAATCGGGGGCAGCCCCTTCACTCCCAAGACAGCATGCGTGAGTTAGGGGTCTACCTGGGACAAGGCTCCATTAGGCCAGGCTCTGGGGGAGATGGAAGCGGGTTTGGCTGTCAAGGCTTCTGCCCTAAAGGGCCTTGTAGGGAATAAAGATGACGCCACCCCGACCTTAAAGCAGAAACAATAAGGAACTGCCTGCTTTGACCCGGGAGGAAGGGAACTGGAGAGGCGGGAGTGGGAGAAACGTACCCATTTGTAAAGCAACCAGCTTTTGCCTGATTGGTCAATGCTGGTACAGTTGGTTCAAAGGTTTCTAATATTATCCCCAAATGGGGCTTCCCCGGTGGCTCAGTGATGAAGAATCCACCTACCGCTGCAGGAAACACAGGTTCAAACCCTGATCTGGGAGGATCCCACATGCTGCAGAGCAACAAAGCTCACGTGTCACAATTATTTAGCCCTCCCTGGTAGCTCAGGCGGTAAAGAATCCACCCGCAACGTGGGAGACCTGGGTTCGATCCCTGGGTTGGGAAGATCCCTTGGAGGAGGGCATGGCGACTCACTCCAGTATTCCTGCTTGGAGAATCCCCATGGACAGAGGAGCCTGGCAGGCTGCAGTCCCTGGGGTCGCAGAGAGTTGGACAGGACTGGCAACTAAGCACTAGAGCCTGGGAACAGCGACTACTGAACCCATGTGCTACATGCCCGTGCTCTGCAACAAGAGAGTAGCCCCACGCACCGTAACTGGAGGCAAGTCTGCACAGCAACAAAGACCCAGTGCACCCTAAAATAAACGAAGAATAAAAAAAGGTCATCCCTGGATGGGAGGGATGTGATCCCAGCACCGTCTGTCTCCTTCACTGTGAGAAGCAACCTTCCTTGGAGAGGACAGTGAAGATCATGTTCTCTGTTGCAGAAACAGAGAGAGAGAAAAGAGGATGCCTCCAGCCTCTCCATCCCATGAAATGTGTTCCTGCTATTCAGAGAGCCAGTGGATGGGGAACGTCTGAAAGGGCTCCACACATGACACGGATGCACTGCTGGCTTTATTTTTACCTCTTCTGGAACCGTCCCCCCAAGATATCCAAGAGCAGTCATGCTTGGTCCCCATTTTAGTGGTTCTTTGCACATGCTCCATCACGCCTCCTGGGTTTGACTTTCCCCCCACCCCACCCCCCGCCACAGCACTGATCACTATCGGAAATTCTCTTATTCATTCGTTTGGGTTCCAGTTGATCACTGGCCCACAAGTAAACTGTATCGTCAGAAGAGCAGGATCTGTCAGGGCCCTGCAGTAAACCACCCCCTCCCCGGGGTTTGCAACAGTGTTGGCTGAAGCGGGCACTCCATAAATATTTGTGGAAGTCCACAGAGGGCTGAATAGTAGTATCCAACAAACTTACAAAAGCACATGCCTACAAAGGCACTCACAGTGACTGAAAATAAGATCAGGAGGGTGAATCTGATTTTTATTTTCCTTAAAAGAACCAAGAGAATCTCTGAACCTCAGCGATCAAAGTAATTAATCACACCATGGTTATAATAACACCATGGTTATAATAACAAAAGATTGGAAGAACCTAAATGTCTACTTGGTTATAGATATTTAGGTAAACGAGGATACCTCAGATGCCTATGAAAGAACAATGACGCTCTTTGTGAACTAATTCAGAAGGATTTCCTGAATTTAATTTTTTTTTATCATAGTTGATTTACAATGTTTTGATAGTTCCGGGTGTACAGCAAAGTGATTCAGATATATATACATATATTCCTTTTTGGATCCTATTACAGGATATTGAACATTATTCCCTGTGCTATATGGTAGGTCCTTGTTGTTAACCTATTTTACATAGTATATCTGCTCATCCTAAGCTCCTCATTTATCTCTGTCCTCTCCTCCCCCTTTAGGAACCTTAAATTGGTTTTCTAGGTCTACGAATCTTTTCTGTTTTGTAAAAAAGTTTATTTGCATCATTTTTTTGATGGCACATGTAATTGGTATCATGTGATGTTCGTCTTTCTCTGACTTACTTCACTTGGGATGATGATCTCTAGGTCCACCCAGATCGCTGCAAGTGGCATTGTTTCACTCCTTCCCTGGCTGAGCAACACTCCTCTGTATATATGCACCAGGGCTTCTCTATCCATCCCTCTGTCAGGGATGTTTAGGTCGCCTCCATACATAGGCTATTGCAAATAGTGCTGCTGTGAACACTGGGGTACACTGGGGTACGGGCATCTTTTTAAGTTAGAGTTTTCATATTTTCCTGAATCGAATCTTAAGGGAAAACGCAACGTACAGGACAGTGTTAAAATACGCTATTAATGGTGGGGAAAAAGAAAGAGGCCGTGTATTTGTATTGTCTTGTTTATGCAAATAGTATTTCTACCAGGGTACCAAAAAACTAGCTATTAATATAGCAACAACCTACAGGGAGGCGAGGTGGATTACTTGGGAACAGGGAAGAATTTTCACCATAAACCTGTCTGTAACTTTTGAGGTTTGAACCATAAGAATGTATTGCCTATTCAAAAATAAAATCAATCAAACTGACAACTATATTTATTTAAAATATAGATTGATTGAATCAATTGATGACAGAGTTTCTCTTGGCAGCTTTCAGGAAATGTAAACCAGTGTGCTTCCCATTTTCATCCACAGGCTCAACCCTGGGCCTGCCCTCACTCTTCCTCTCTCTACCTGTCCCTACCACTAAAAGAAGGCCAAATTCCTGAAGGAGGGGCCCCCGCGGGAGCTGTCTCTCGGGCTCACTGGGGGTGTGTGAAGGACAAGTACACAGCGGCAGGCGGTGACAACAGAAATCCCCTGCATGCCAGTGTGTCCATGTCCACAGAACGGGGGAACGTCATCGTGTTGACCTTCCAGGGAGTTTTACAGAAACAACCGTCCTGCTTCCTTAAACTACTAGATAAGAGAAAACAAACTTGGCTCTGCTCTGAAGCAACTGCTTAGTTGAAACCATGGCGTCTGGGGGAAATTTGGAGTAAAGAGGTGGCAGCAGCTTCTTGTGGGCCTGCTATGTTCCAGCTACTAAGAGACAGAATGTCGTCTAGAATTGGTATCATTCTTGAGCTGCTGAGAAAAGGGTCTCTTAGAAGCCACAGTATCCAGAAAGATCAGGGCCAGCTCAGAGAATCCAAACCGGTCTCCCGGCCTGCTCCTGGAGGCAGTGAGCACGTGAGGCCATCTTTGTGGGTACACAACCCACGCTTAGGGAACCTGCAGTTGGCTTAATGCTCTGCTGTCACCATCTTGGAATTCTTAATGATTGCTTAACAAGCCACCCACATTCTCATTGTACTGGACCCCACAAAGTAATGTCGTCGGTTCTGCAGGAAGTGTCAGAAAAGTCCTTGCCATCTCAGGTGTTCTAGTTTGTTGTTTGCTGTGAAATGCAGTGTCTGTTCTTGCACGCGTGCATGCTCATTCAGTCGTGTCTGACTCTGCCACCCACAGACTGTAGCCCACCAGACTCCTCTGTCCGTGGGATTTCCCAGGCAGCAGTATTGGAGCGGGTTGCCATTTCCTACTCCAGGGGATCTTTCTGATCCAGGGCTCGAACCCCCGTCTCTTGAGTCTCCTGCATTGGCAGGCAGGCGGGTTCTTTACCACTGGGCCACCTGGGAAGTCCGATTTCCAGTGAGCACATTCTCCTTTACCAGCGTATCTGGGTTTATCAGATCCTTTCCTGAGAGCCATTTTAGGAGAGCTTGAGGGTCCAGGTCCTTGCAACAGTGGACAGACAGGAGGAGAAGGGCAAGGGAAAGGGACAGGCCACTCCAACAACTTGGGTACACCCAGACATTGCCAGCATTTCTTTTTATTCCTGGCTTCCACAGGTGCCAAGAATTACTGGTTCACACCATAACACATCCAAGGAAAATCTTCTGAAGAAGACACGAGGACAAGACCTCTAATCTTTGCATTTGCCCTTTCATTCCAGAAATATTTATTGAGCAAATAGGTGCTAGACATACAGTAGGAAGGCGCTTCCCCTGGCTCACGAGCTCACAGTGTATGGAGCTAGGTGACAAGCCACTAAATGAACACAATCATGGATATGAATTGCACTAGGTACTACAGGGTAAGACTAGGAAGAGGGGCAGTAATACCATCAGATTCACGTTCTGGCAAGTTCACTGCAGCTGATATACATCCCCTTGCACTGGAATGAAGTGGGGTAGGAGACCCCAAATGAGAAAACTAGTTAGGAGGCAGCTGCTGGTAAGAGACGACAGTATTTCAGATAGGTGTGTTAGTGGGGGGGGGGGGGGGTGGTGGAAATCAGGGTAAATAAAGATACTTTAAAGGGGGAACAGACAGGATTTGATGGTGGATTTGGGGGATGGGAGTGGACCAACAGGTATCTTACGTGGGAGACTCAGTGGCTGTAAATGACATTTACAGAATCAAGAGAAAACAGATTTGGGGGGTGGGCACTGAGATTAAGAAACTGATTCTGAACATTCATTTGAGATGGCTGTGAGATATCACAGAGTAGAGATGTCTAACTCACTCCCCACTAGACAAGTGAGAGGGAGGCTTCCTCAAAAAACCCACTCAGAGGGACAGGATGGTCGGAGAGAAGGGCAGGGCCTGGCTCCTACTTCCTGTGAGTCACTGGGTCCTGGGCCAGTGAGACTCCAGGACAGACTCTCCCTGTGAGATCTGGAATGGCCAGCGGCCTCTTCTTTCCACCCCCACTCCAGCCTCCCTGTCGCCTCAGTTTACGACCTGATATGGTATTCACGGGCAGAATAACAAGGTTGAGGACAAATGCCCCGTAAGTAGCAGACTTGCGCCTTATGGACGGGCTCATGCTCACTGAAGGTGGGCACTAACTTCTTCTCAGAGCGCTGGGTCCCAGAACCACACTGGCCTGGGCGGCAAGAGCCCTGGGGTGGTAAATCTCCCATCTGCATGGCGCTCGGGAGCTTACAGAACACTTTCACGTCCACTTGCTCATTCTCTGGCCAACATTCGAGACCAGGCAGCGATTATTATTAACATCACTTTACATAAGGAGATTCAGAGAGGTTAATCTAATCTTCCTAAGTCACACAGGTAATTGAGGAGTCAGTCTGTCTGATGCCAAAGTCAAAACTCTTTCTAGAAAGCTGAGTCATTTGATGGCGGGGACTGCCCACGTTCAGGGAAAGCTGCCTTCGTTTCAGAGAAACAGGCAACTGGGAGAGCCCCACTGCCTAAGACACTACCCAGGACCACAGCCTACTAGAGTGGCAAGCGCCCTCAGAGCTCCTATCCAGTCTCCTCGTATTACAGTTGACAGGAAGACAGGCTCACAGAGGGAAGGAAGTTCGTGGCAGAACAGGACTAAAACCCCGATCTCTAGCCTAGATCTCTTTCCACTTCACTCAAGGCTTCCTGGGTTGGGCCCTCTTCCGTCTACAGAAGAGTCAGCCCTTGTGCTAGGAGAACTCTGGGTGAAAGAAAGTGGGTAAAAGGTTGCGTGGCAACTAGAAAGGTGGGTGGGTGTGGCATCTGCCACCCATCTGCCCTTCTTGTGTCCTCATCCCCAGGCTTCCTCCAGGGAGGACCACTCCCAACTCCTCCTCGAGGTTCTGACCCTGGATGGAATTTATTCCCAGGAGTCCATTCCACTTCCTGCTTTACAGCCTTCCTGACAAATCATCCCAACTGAAGACCCCTCACAGGCTCTTTGAGGGGGTGGTTAGGAAATCAAGCAATAATATCGTTTTCTTGTATCTCCTGACAAATTGCTCTTTCAGTGAGACGTGGTAGCTTTGTTCCTGAGTATTTATCTGGAAAATGGAAAATGCAGCTGACACAAAATCTTTTACTGATTCTTTCAAATCAATGACTCTCTATATGTGGTCCCCAGATGAGCACCATCAGCATCACCTGGGGACTTGCTAAAATTCCCTATCTACCGGCCACAACCCAGACATATAGTGGATCAGGAACTCTTGGGGAGAAGCCAGCAGTCCAGGTTTTCAGAGGGTCCCTTAGATGCCCAACTGTGTGCGCGCTAAGTCGCTTCAGTCGTGTCTGACTCTTTGAGACCCTGTAGGCAGTACCCACCAGGCTCCTCTGTCCATGGGATTCTCCAGGCAAGAATGTTGGAATGGGTTGCCATGCCCTCTTCCAGGGGATCTTCCCCACCCAGGGGTCAAACTCATGTCTCTTAAGTCTCCTGCATTGGCAGGCAAGTTCTTTACCAGTAGTGCCACACGGGAAGCCCTCTGATGCCCACTAGAGCTTGAGAACTACTTCTTTAAACCATTGAGCACACTCCAGTATAGATTTACTTAAACATCAGATATGAAGAAAAAAGACACTTGTAAGTCATGTCTCATTTCAGACCAAACTTTCCATGATCATTTTATGTTACTCTAGAGAGGAGGAGACATCAGATTTAAGTTCTAATCCTCTCTCAGCTATCTGCTCACTGTGTGAATTTGGGCTGTAATGTCACCCCTTAAGTTTCAGTTTTCTCATGTGAAACACTTGGGATAATAACATCTCCTTTATAGGTTACCTTGGGCATGAAGTGAGAGCATGACTATAAACTTGCTAGCATATACCAAGCTCTGGATAAAGTGCAGCTCATTATTATCATGTTCACAGGGCTTACCTGGAGGCTCAGATGGTAAAGATTCTGCCTGCAACGCAGGAGACCTGGGTTCAATTCCTGGGTTGGGACAATCCCCCGGAGAAAGAAATGGCTACCTACTCCCGTATTCTTGCCTGGAGAATCCCAGGACAGAGGAGCCTGGCAGGCTTCAGTCCATAGGGTCGCAGAGTCAGACACGACTGAGCCATTCACATACACGTATCATTGTTTATAGAACTAAGGCTACTAACTACTTCCATGTAAACCCTAACTCCCTACACGGGCTGAGAACACATGCCCCATGTGTCTGAAATTAATGTTTGGCACAAAGAGTGAAATGAGAAGACCTACAGGTTAGGCCTGGCACTGCCGATGATTTACCATCTGACATGCAGTGAGCCAGTTTCTGTCTCTAAACCTCAGTCCCCCATGTGTTAAATAAGCTGGTTGGGACTAAACAGGCTCTAAGGTCCTTCTGGGCTCAGACACTCTGAAATTCTAAGTCTTAAGCCTTGAGCAGAGTTTTTTTAATTGCTCATAGAAAGTGCAGTCTTCAGTCAAAATTATCTGGAGCCACCTATTTCTTAGGAACTGTGAAAGGAGGGCCACCCTCCAAAAGTGGGCATTAGAGGGAAGCAAGTCTTCCCACAGAGCAAATGTCTCTACAGATTTACTCACTTCTCTCAGGGGCCACCCCACCCTCCACGCTGTATCACCAAGGAGCTACCTCCTCACTCAACCAAGAGAAACACTTTGCCTTTCTCTGTCTACCAGTGATTGCTTCATTGCCTGGCTTGGATTGAGTACTTAGAAAACTCTGGCCAAGGGCCCTCCCAAAACAGAAAGCAGAGTGACCACTAGCCCGTGAGCCTGCCAACAAGAACAAGAAGTTCAGTCTCTGCTGGGTTTTAAGCCAGACTCCAGTTCATCTTACAAAGTCCCAGGATTGTTTAAGCCAAAACAGCAGGACATCGAATCACCCCATTTCATTTTCTTCCCTTTGCTTATCTACATTTTCTGTTTTCCCCCCGTACACTGGATGTTTGTCATGTCTGTTTATACTTCAAAGCAGTAACTTCAAATAGAGGCTCTCATCAAGCCCAAGAATGATTTTCCTGGGTGATAACAGTACAGCGTGTGAGGGAGGCCCCATTCTAGTACTAGAGAACCGGATGTCCTGGGAAAGTCATTTAGCACCCCAGGCTCTGCTTTTCAATGTTAAAAAGTAGGGGGAAGCAGGACCAGCTCTCGAGCTATACTACTTCCAAGACGGTAACAGACACCCCTCGAGGTTTGTTGGCTGTTGAAAGTGCTGTGCAGATAGTCTTGAGTCTGGTCCTGCGCCCTCCATGACCACAGGCCACTGCCTGGTCTGGGGCCGCTGTCTGTGGATGTGAGTCAGTAGGGAAAATGTGAACTGACTGATGCAAACCCATCGATGGTACTACCTGGGTGTCCTGCCAAGGGACGGGGCGTGAATGGGGAGATCTCGGAAGGCTCACATTCTCCCCCAGACTCCCAAACTCACGAAGGACAAATTGGGAAGACAGTGGCAGAACACTGGATTCACCCATCTCCTCCAGGTTTCAGATAAGGTCACTGGTGTCCAACCTGGGAAAGTGAGCCTTCAAGGCCACACAGGGAGTAGTGACCCCAGGGCACTGCTCAGCCAACAACAGCCTCTGACTCTGCTTGTGCGTCATGAAAGCTAGTGGGGCCCGGGAAATTTTTTTTTTTGCTAATAAGTTGATAGGTTTGGTGGACCCTTCAGCCCTGCTGGCGGGGTCAAAGCTGTCAAAGCTGAAGAACTGCCTCTGGCACCCCTACCCTCTCAGCAGGAACAGGAGAGGCGGTCCAGACCCTGGCTGCATTTTTCCCAGGCTGTCTCAGACAAAGGGCTGGCCTGGCCTCGCCTCGTTATCTCTCGCTGTTAATCAGCCCCACTCCATTTTCTATCATGATTTATCCACAAAAGCCTCTTTGGTTGCCCAACAGGAAAGCTAGGCTAAGGTCCCAGGGTTAGTATGAAGGCTGGGCTGGGTCTGGTTTGATGAGAGAAAATACAACGGGTGTGCCAGGCTTGCAGGCTGCAGGACCTTCAGAAAGCCACATCTCTGCAGAAAGAGGCGACAGGGGTAGTAGAAAGAGCAGGCAGACAGGCCTGGGTTCAAACTCCGGGGACCTCCCAGCTGCTACTTTGAGTAAGATATTCAGCTTTCTGAGCCCCTCTGTCCTCATCTATAAAATAAGGGTGAGGCTTCCCTGGTGGCTCTGTGGTAAAGAATCTGCCTGCCAGCACAGGAGACACGGGTTCAATCGGCGGGCCGGGAGGCTCCCAGGAGCCCCGGGGTACCCAAGCCCGAGCACCCCAACTCGCTCTAGAGCCTGGGAACCGCAACCCCTGAGCCCGCACCCCGGGGCCCTACAGTCCCTGCTCAGCAACAGGAGAAGAGCTGCCACTTGCCGCAACTAGAGGCAAGCCTGCGCAGCAATGAAGAGCCAGCCCAGCCAAACACAATAAGTGAATTTTAAAAATCAAAGGAACTTTATAAAATAGGGATGATACCACTGACCTCCCTGGTGGCTCAGTTGCTAAAGCGTCTGCCTGCAATGCAGGAGACCTGGGTTCCATCCCTGGGTCAGGAAGATCCTCTGGAGAAGGCACTGGCACCCCACTCCAGCACTCTTGCCTGGAAAATCCCATGGACGGAGGAGCCCGGTGGGCTACAGTCCACGGGGTCACAAAGAGTCGGATATGACTGAGCGACTTCACTTCACTTTGCTCACTTCACTACTGACCCCACAACTTGTTGGACTGTGTATGTAATATCATTGGCTCTGGGCCTGGAAAATGGGACGCTGGGCTTGTTTGGATCCCTGGTGCTCCTTATGGAGCTGTGCTAGTGAAGAATCAGAGGTCCAGCCCTGCCCTGTGGACAAGTCACGGCGTGACAGGCAGAGCCCGTGCGCAGGGTCTGAGGATGGCTTTGCTGTTTACCAGCTGTGGAAAACCCCTCCTCTTCTCTGAGATTCAATTTCCTAGTCTCTAAGTGGAAAGTGTAATGCCTTTCCTGCACCCAAGATTATAGTTATGAATGTGCTTCATAAACTATATGAAAGGCCAGTGTTAGGTCTTCTCATTAACACACACCGGTACACAATCAAATCCTCCTGAGACCTCGGGCAAGTCATTAAACTTCTCTGGGTGTATCCGTCAGGGTCCCACCAGGCAACAGACGGCACATCCAAAGCGGGTAATCCGATTAGATTGCAATAACAGGGCTATTCACAAAGATACGTGCATGAGTGAATAGCGGGCATCTCAAGGTTAGTGGCCCGGAGGAGCCTTCACTTCCGCTTGGCCATGAAGGAGCAAAGGAGAAGCAGTCACCAGGATCAGAGACAGCAGCTGCATAGAGGGGCCACCAGATGGGAGGCTGTGACTCTCAGAGGAGCGGTGCAGCCCATCCAGGGGGTCCCAGCATTGTGGTCCAGCGGCTAAGACGCCACCCTCCCAGTGCAGGGGGCCTGGGTTCGATCCCTGATCAGGGAACTAGATCCCACAGGCTGCAGCTAAGAGGTCGCGTTCCGCAACCAAGACCTGGTGCAGCCAGACGAGTAAATATGGCATGCTTGTTTAAAAACCTTGACTTTGATTTCCTCCTGCCCTTGGGTCTGTGGGTGCTTCCCTTTGGCCTAATCAAACCAGAGACTAGAGAATAAGGGAACTCAGTGATGCAGTACATCCAGGGCCGCCTCCCAGGACACAGCACAGAGTGGAAAAGGGTGAAGAGAAGGCCTGGAGAGGCGATCGGCGGTGTCCAGCACACTGGCGCCAGTGTCCTCCACGGTTAAAGGAACGTATGCCGGTAGCTCAGCTGGTAGAGAATCGCCTGCAATGCGGGAGGCTCCAGTGCGATTCCTGAATCGGAAAGATCCCCTGGAGAAAGGACAGGCCTCCTTCTCCAGTATTCTTGGGCTTTCCTATGGCTCAGACGGTAAAGAATCCACCTGCAATAAGGGAGCCCTGGGTTCAATCCCTGGGTTGGGAAGACGTCCTAGAGGAGCGCATGGCAGCCCACTCCGGTATTCTCGCCTGGAGAACCCCCACGGACAGAGGAGCCTGGCGGGCAACAACCCATGGGTCGCGCAGAGTCAGACGCGACTAAGCACAGCATGAGGGAGGTAACCTCTTCATGTCGCATCCTCTGATAGATTATCAGTACTTTTTCTAAATTTCAGATCCAGATCTAGAAAGGTTAGACCCTAGAAGGGAACCCAAGCCCTCTCCTCGGGATACCTTTCGTCTTCCCAATTAATCAAGAGCAAAGACATCCTTTTCTGGCAGCCCCCAATTTAAATTATCGCGTCTGAGGTCCATACTCAAAGCAGAGAGCAAGCCAGCCCAGAGGGAGACATTCCTTGAACGGCTATGTTTTAATACTTATTTTCCTCTTTTAACCAAAGTGAGCCAGGTGCATGTCTCAAATACTAAACAGATGCCCTTCTGCTTTCATTTATTAGAGGAAATATAATGCAGTGAGGTCCCTTTAGGCCTTATCTTTAGAAATGATAAATTGCATACACGTGAACACACTGGAGCAATCTAATTTTTTCCAGCACCTTCTAGCTGACAGTCAGCATGGCTCCCAGGGGAGAAATCAAAGAGCTGAGTAATCTTGAAGATACAATAGTTCCCGAATCCCCCTTTTCACTCCATCCCATTCCAGATGGGTGATATAAATCATGTGCCTATAAAAGAAAAGATAAGAGAGCTCTTCCCAGGAAATCTCAACGCCGGCAATCTGGGGCAAGAGTCAAACCTGTGGGCTCTAGAATTTTCAAAGTGCAGATCCGAGTCCTTGCTGGGTCACTCACTGGTTTTCTCCATGACCTTGGACAAGCGACCTAAGCCTCAGTCTCCTCATCAGCCCATTTGACAGATCATGCTTACCTAGGACAATAACGATGCTTTACGAGGGTTATTTTGAGAGCTGAACGAAATAGCACAAACACTTAGCACGTGTGAGCGTTCGGCAAGGAGTAGTGGAGAAGTGGCGGAAGTGCTGACAGGTCTGCGACGCCAGACCTGTGACAGCGGCTTTCCCCGACCACACGGCTTCGTCTGTGCTGCTTCCAGGGCCCGCCTCGCTCTCCCTTGCATCTGAGCCCCCCACGTTATCCCCCTGCTCTTGGCTGTTGTCCAGTCGCTCAGTCGTCCCTGATTCTTTTGCGACCCCATAGACTGCAGCACGCCAGGCTCCCCTGTCCTTCACTGTCTCCTGGAGTTCGCTCAGATTTCTGTCCATCCAGTTGCTGATGCTGTCTAACTTCTGTCACTGAGTGCTGTTTCCCCTTTGACCCAGCTGCTTCCTCCTTACTGGAGCTACTAGTAACTGCCTTCTGCTCTTGCCCAGACTTTCGGGGGCTCATCCTCCAGTGTCACACCTTCGTACCTCTTCACACTGTTCACAGGGTTCTCCTGGCGAGAGCACTGGAGCAGTTGGCCATTCCTTCTGCAGCGGGCCACGTTTTGTCAGAACTCTTCACTCTGACCCATTGGTCTTGGGTGGCACTGCCCAGCATGGCTCATGGCTTCCCTGAGTTCCGCAAGCCCTCGGCCATGTCAAGGCTGTGATCCACGAAGTGGCCCCCTGCTCCAGAGACGTGGAGCACAGTGCCTGCCCCATGCGCAGTCCCTTGCTGTGGAGCACCGCCCTCCTCCCCACTAATACAAACCAAGGATACTTCTTTAGCTCCTCAAGCAAATCATCATTATCAAATACTGAGTTTCAGTTAGTCCACATGGGGCAAAGAGAGGCCATCCCAATTCTGTGACGGAGATGGTACCAGAATCTGTGGATTTAATCATAAAAGCTGTGGGAAACCTATCCAACAAGCCGTGACAACACAGACAGTACCTGTGGATGGGCGGTCAATGCGAAGCGTGCCTAGAAAAGGAGCGGGGGAAGGAGGGAGGTTTGAAACACATTTACCTTTAATGTGTTATTTTTCATATTTTTATTTATTTTACCTTTTATTTGTTAGGAACTGGCAAATAGTTTTCCTGTGAGATCATGAGGTGAGGATCCCCACCCCAGGAAGAAACTACCCTTTTTTGTTTTTTTTTTTACAGTTAAGTAAACTGTAGCTCAGAGAGGGTGATTTACCAGAGTCACCCAGCTAGAAAAAAAGTTCTAGCCTCAACAAACTGGTGTGTATGTTTTGTGCCACCCCCTTCGCAGATATTTTGCTGGCTCCCTCTATAAATAGCTCCTGAAGTATGCAGATGAGTCAGCAGCACGGGCTGTTTCTCAAGGTTGGAAAGTTGAGTCAGGATCCCTTTGCACTGTGACAAAAGTCTGACCTAAGAAGATCT
The DNA here is from genome assembly GCA_007570785.1 of Antilocapra americana. Classification (NCBI taxonomy): domain Eukaryota; kingdom Metazoa; phylum Chordata; class Mammalia; order Artiodactyla; family Antilocapridae; genus Antilocapra; species Antilocapra americana. Next base: position 20,832,786 of record ML663010.1, on the reverse strand, counting down.
GTCACCTAACCAGTTGTCTAATCACTTCCATCCATCTTCTGTGGTGCTAAACCACTGGCCTGGAGGAGCCCTCCCAGGAGCTGAGGTAAGGCGTGCCTCCAGCGTCGTGCGCGGTGCCCGCCTTCGCCCAGGCAGGCTTTAGAAGGTGACACGACCTCGCTCTGAACACCTGGATCTGCAGGCCTCCTGTTGCACACTTCTCCTCTTTCCAGCCGCATCGCACGTGCTCCGTGTGTGTGCGCATGCTCAGCTGACTCTGCGACCCTGTGGGCTGTCGCTCGCCAGGCTCCTCCTATGCAGGCAAGAACGCTGGAGCATGCTGCCATCTGCTCCTCCAGGGGATCTTCCCGACCCAGGGATCGACACTGTGTCTCCTGCGTCTCCTGTATGGGCGGGCAGGTTCTTTACCACTGCGCGCCTGGGGTAACTTGTTAGAATCAACTCTCAATGGCTCCTCCACGTGCAGCCTCTCACCATTTCAATCTATTCTGCTCACATTGCTGAGTAATTTATCCACAACCCCACTCATATCACAGTGTCTTCCTATTGCCTATAGAAGGAAAAACAATGCCTCTTATCCGCCCTTAAGTGGTGCTCTTTCCACTCTGCCTTCCCAGTGCCGACACCCCTGCCTCAGGGCTCCCAGGGCTCTCAGTGAAGTGTCTTGCTCACTATTGCCCTCTGCTCCCCGTGTGTTCCCAAAAGGATGTGTCCAAGACCCGGTTCCTCTCTCTCTCTCTGACCGCCCCCAACTCTGTCTCTATTTATCTGTCTCTATCTCCCAGCTCTACTTCCCCAGGGAGGGTTCTGTTCTCAGAAATCTCTCCTCTCGTGCCCATAAAATAGCTGCCACGGCCTTCTAAGACCACATGCTTCCATGTCACGTTTGGTGGGGAAGACGAACATCTGTTTCCTGGTAGATTTCATGGTCCGTGACAGACCTGACTTTTGTCATACCCCCATCCTTTAATCAATGCTTGTGGCCAGGGTTGGGAGAGAGATAGGGTGCATTCATTGTAAGAACTCCCTGAAGTTCCAGTCATGAAGTTCTGGGTAGGACTGACTCCTGCCTTCAAGTCCGGGGAAGGCCCCTGACTGCCTTGGGGTGACAGATACTCTAGAGCCCCTTTCTTCCGAGGAACCTTCTCCTGACTCTCGTAACTAGAAAGCAGGTTCCTTCTCCGCCGAACGTGTAAAGCTCTTTTCCAGCATCTCTTTTATCAGCGTTGCCATTATGTTATACCGCTGTCTGTCCGTGCATGCGTGCATGAGGGCTCAGCCGTGTCCTACTCTTTGCAGCCCCATGGACTGTAGCCCGCCAGGCTCCTCTGTCCGTGGGCCTTCCCAGGCAAGAATACTGGAGTGGGTTGCCATTTCCTTCTCCAGGGGAACTTCCCAACCCAGGGATCGAACCCAAGTCTCCTGCATCTCTTGCCGTGGCAGGTGGATTCTTTTCCACTGAGTCACCTGGGAAGCCCTACCACTGTCTACCTTACATTAAACTCTGTCTCACTCTGCGTCCTGGGCATCAGTCATGGCTACACCATACCCACAATCCTTGGTGAGAATGGCCCCGTCTACAGTCCCTGGCTAAGCAGCCAATCCTGAGTTACTTTCTGTGACCGGGTCTACCCTGTCTCCCCGTTGGCCATGCCGACTGGTCCTGGGGTGGGCAACTGACCAATAGGCAGGCAACCACAGGCTGTCTGGCAGCTTCCCAAGTAAAAAGTTCTTCCTAGAGACCCCAGTAATTAGCCTTACAGCCCTGAGTGAACTGCAGTGATGAGCAGATGGAAGCTCTGTGTCAACAGAAGCCAGAGGTAAGAAAAAGACACGGAGTAGAGAATGAGGACTGTGATCCTCCGGAATGAGGAAGTGGAGACTCGGAGAAGCCCACTAACCCGCCCAGCAGGCAGTCTAATTCTCAAGTCTACTCTCCCCACCGGTAAAGCACATTGTCAAATCACTACCCAAAGCAACTGCATTGCATTCAATGCAGAAAAACCCTTATTACAGAAGCTAAAGAGGGAAATGTTGAAAGGAAACAATAGGGTCATTAGCAGTGGCTTCCTTCCCTGGGATGGGCACCCAGGGCCCCTCTTCTTGCGCATTAGCCTTTCGTCCTTTCCTTTAAGGTTGTCCAGGAACTTTCCCCCACACCATACCCTGAATGCTTTTCATCCACGCTCAGGAATGTTTTTCATCTTCACTGACCCTGCATGTGATGAGCAGAAGGCAAAACGCTGGAAGACGCCCACGGTCACAGCCCGCTCTGGGGGAGGCTACCCAGCCCACAACAGCCCCCACATCTCAGAACGTTTCTCCACGCCCATGGGAGAAGGGACCCCAGCGGCACTTGTTGGGAGCTTTTATTTACATTGACTTGTCCTATTCTCACAATAGCCTGGAGATGCAAAACTGAGACTACGCAGAAGTTCCCTGGTGGTCCAGTGCATCAGGGGACACAGGTTCAGTCCCTAGCCTGGGCAGATCCCACGTGCCGAGGGGCAACCCAGCCCAAGCGTCACAGCTACTGAGCCAGCGTGCCGCAACTACTGAGGCCCGCGGGCCCTAGAGTCTGCGCGCGACAGCAAGTGACGCGCCGCAATGAAAACCCCACACACTGCGACTAGAGAGGAGCCCACGCAGAGCAAGAAAGACCCAGCGCAGCCAAAAACGAATAAATGAATTAAAAGACAACAAACAAACCTGAGATTAAGTAAACCATGCAAGACCACACAACCAACATGTTGTCATTATGATCGTAACACAAGTCTGATTCACTCCAAAGCTCACACTCTTTCCACCACTCACTGCTGCCACCAAAATGGAAAGACTAATGGGACCAGGATGCAACCATGACATACAAGCGTTAAGGTTTTCGCTTCATCTTCTTTCTGTTGGCATCAGTTGTACCCATGACAGATGGTCATCTAGAGCCTTTATTTCAGCAATAATATGTCTGTAAAACACTGAATGGACCCCTGTCTTGCTTAACAAGCTGGTATCGTGAGTCTGAGAAGTTTGTGCAGTGGTCACGTCCGACCACGGGACACAGTGTCGAAATTAGTGGCTGTCCCTGGGGTACTCAGACAGGATTCTCTTGCGATGAGGATATCACTGATGTGAAATGTTTAAAGGCCTGAGGGAAAACCCTCCCTCGATTATGGAACACTTCCAATATATCTCAGTGCAGTTGGAAATGTGTGTGTGATATTCTGGTGGGAGCTCTTCTCTACGTGTCCAAAGTCATTCAGGCAAGTGGGTCCAGAAACACTCTCCAAATGTAGCTAAACTCCAAAACTGAAATGGCTCCTGACCTAGTTTCCAGTCATTTCACTGCAGGCTTCTATTTGTCCAGTCTATTCAAACACTATCACACTGATCTGAAGGAAGGAAGCATTTTATCTGTTTCATTTATAAAGTTCATAAATTTATTCTGAGTACCAATATGGGGCAGGTACTAAAGACTGAATGAGGTGTTTCTGCAATTCTATATTAGTACAAACTAATGTTTCTTTCTGCTGATGCATTAGAGTTCGTTTCAGCATCACAATATTCCTAGGGTGGGCAGAGCTGGCTTTACAATCTCCATATTACAAATACGAAGGCTGAAGATGAGAAAAGTTATGTGTTTTTCCCAAAGTAACATAGCTTGTAAATAATAGATCTGAGTTTCAAGCCCACTTAATCTAGGGGTCCCTTTTATGGAGTCAGCATTGCTCTTTGATCATATTTTACTTTTTGATCGTATTTTAGGCTTAATATTTTTTTAAGGGCTTCCTCTGTGGCTCAGTGGTAAAGAGTCCACCTGCAATGCAGGAGACACCTGGGTCGGGAAGATCCCCTGGAGAAGGAAACGGCATTCCACTCCAGTATTCTTGCCTGGGAAATCCCATGGACAGAGGAGCCCGGCAGGTTACAGCCCAAGGGGTCGCAAAAGAGTCGGACGCGACTTAGCAACTAACAGTAACAACCAATTTTTTGAAGGTGCACAGTTTTCTGTCTGTGATAGTTTGGAGTAAGAGTTAGCAAATTATGGTTGGTGAGCCAAGCCTGCTGCCACCTGCTTTAGGAAAGACCTTCCTTTGGAGCACAACCACACGCATTCACTTGATTTCATGCTACAATGGCAGAGTTGAACAATTGCAAGAGACTGTATAGCACACAAAGCCTAACATAATATTTCTGGCCTTTTATAGAAGCTTGCTGACCCGTCCATAATGTAAATTTAACTTGTCTTCCCCTTGATTTTTATCTCTGGCCAGGGTCATGGGTCAGTCTGAAACCAGGATCCGGATTCAGCCTAGGGCTACCCAAGATAACAGTTCTGCAACTTCTCCCATTAATAGGGATTTTTTTCATCTTGTTGTTTCTGCTTAGTCGCCAGGTCATGTCCGACTCTTGTGACCCTGTAAACTGCAGCCCACCAGGCCCCTCTGTGGGATTCTCCTGGCAAGAACACTGGAGTGGGTTGCATTTCCTTCTCCAGGGGATTTTCCGGACCCAGGGATCAAACCCCGTGTCTCCTGCTTGGCAGGCAGATTCTTTGCCACTGAGCCACCAGGGAAGCCCTTTCTCCACCTACATGACCTCAAAATTCGCCATGTGTCCCTTCCTCTTCTGGTAGACTTAGGGCCCCAGAAAAGCACATGACTTCATATCCAAAGGAGAAAATACTGGGCATAAACGAGGACTTGATTTGCTGGAGAACTGTCCTTCTTAACTCTGCCTATAGCCACGGCACGTCCCATTCTCTGTACGCAGCATCTAACTTGAGAGGAGGCTACCCAAAAATGCATTTGGGTGCACTGGACCTGGCTGCAAAGACAAAGTGACTCTGAGACCAATGCTGTACTTTCCCGACTGTGCCCAAGTTTGAAATGAGTTCTTACTTTACAGCTCTAGTGGAAGACCAAGAAAACGTGCGCACTGAATGGTCAGGGGTTCCATTCACCCAGCCCATTCTTCTCCACCCGATGCATCCTTTTTGATGTCCTCACAGCAATTTGAATCCATCAGTGAGAGTCCCTGTACTTGGCACCTTCAGCATGCATCAGTTCAATAAACAGGTCCTAGAGTAGGCCTTAAGTTTGCCCTTTGATGCTAGGCAAGTTGGAGTAACAGATGAGAGCCATTTAATCCAAATCCCTACAGTGACAAAGACCTCAGATTCACTTTTGGCATCATCTACAAAAGAACTTACAGGCTTCCCATGTGATGTTAGTGGTAAAGAACCCACCCACCAATGCAGGAGACAAGAGACATGGGTTCAATCCCTGGGTTGGGAAGATCCACTGGCAGAGGGCATGGCAACCCACTCCAGTATTCTTGCCTGGAGAATTCCATGGACAGAGGAGCCTGGCAGGCTATAGTCCATGGGGTTGCAAAGAGTTGGACACATGTGAAGCAACTTAGCACGCAAGCACACACAAAAGAACTTACATTTAGAACTACTGTGCTACATCAGTGGAGTTACACTTGATTTTGGGCTGCGGCATTTAGAGTCTACTTTGAATTTATATTGCTTTAGAACTTCAGCCATAACTTGTGAATAACATTATAAAATTACATTTGGGGGTTCAGTTCAGTCCAGTCGCTCAGTCATGTCCAACTCTTTGGGATCCCATGGACTGCAGCACACCAGGCTCCCGTCTGTCCCCATCACCCGAAGTTTGCTCAAACTCATGTCCATCGAGTCAGTGATGCCATCCAATCATCTCATCCTCTGTCGTCCCTTTCTCCTCCTGCCTTGGATCTTTCCCAGCATTAGGGACTTTTCCAATGAGTCAGCTCTTTGCATCAGGTGGCCGAAGTATTGGAGTTTCAGCTTCAGCATCAGTCCTTCCAATGAATAGTCAGGACTGATTTCCTTTAGGATTGATGGGTTTCATCTCCTTGCAGTCCAAGCAATGGAGGGGGTGGGGATAAAATATTAATTTTTTAAATGTAAATATTTTATATATTAAATGTACCACAGTGTGTATTACACTACTTTATACTGTCTTCATATTTTTATTTATCAGGAGCTACAAAAACCAGAAGAATTCTGAGCTTTTTTGACTTCCAGAGCCCTGTATGCCTCAGTCAAATTGACCTCATCAACAAAGATGAGCCAAAAGTGAATACTGAACTTTCCTAAGAGTGTCCCTGAGTTTGACCAGAATTGGGTACATTTCATTTCCTACTCTCATGTTCCACATTATTTGTACATCTCAGGATCCGTGTAGATCAATGAGGAGGAACTCATGCAATTATAGAAATGACCCCTCTCCCGTACCTCTCTTCTGGAAAATCAGAGAAAGATCAGCTTAGGTCGGGGCTCATTTTTAAATCTCAGACAGGGGGCAACTCCAGAACTGTCTACTGTATGAATGAAACCAAACTGCAGACCTCCTGATGCACAGACGTAACCTAACATACATATACTCAAATACCATGACAGCATGAGCAACCAGCAGAGCTGTCTACCCGTCAGCTATTTAACTTGGCCCAGTGCTACCCGCAAAGCTGATGTTAATGTACACGTGTCTGTACACACATATACATACATTTGAAGTGACGTGAAGGTCACTCAGTCATGTCCAACTCTGTGCCACCCCACGGACTATACAGTCCATGAAATTCTCCAGGCAAGAATACTGGGGGTAGCCTTTCCCTTCTCCAGGGGACCTTCCCAACCCAGGGATGGAATCCAGGTCTCCTGCATTGCAGGCAGATTCTTTACCAGGTGAGCCACAAGGGAAGCCCAAGAATACTGGAGTGGGTAGCCTTTTCCTTCTCCAGTGGATCTTCCCCACCCAGGAATCAAACCATGGTCTCCTGCATTGTAGGTGGATTCTTTACCCATTGAGCTATCAGTTCAGTTCAGTCACTCAGTCATGTCCGACTCCTTGTGACCCCATGAACCGCAGCACACCAGGCCTCCCTATCCATCACCAACTCCAGGAGTCCACCCAAACCCATGTCCATTGAGCCGGTGATGCCATCCAACCATCTCATCCTCTGTCAGGGAAGCTCATAAATACTTATAAGTAATATATATTCACACATGTATATAATCTGCTGAATTAACACTAATTTCTGAAATTAGTTTTCAGGTGATAGGGATGAAAGCTACTGTATTTTTTATTTTTTTGACCATGCTGCATGGCATGTAGGATCCTAGTTCCCAGACCAGGGATTCAACCCACACCCTTTTCGGGAGAAACACAGAATCTTAACCACTGGACTGCCAGGGCAGCCGAAAGCCTCTGCATCTTTATGTGATCCACCGAAACCTCAAGTCTAAAGAGCCACTTGGGGGCGGGGTGTTCATTCACTTAGTAAATCCTCATTATGATGTCTAGGACTAGGAGCTGAATAAGGAGGCTTTGCCTATGAGGGGCTCACTGAGTAGTGGGAGACACGAGCTCCAATGTAAGACCACAGAAGGTGCCGGTCTAGATATAAACCAGGTGCTGTTGTGTCTCAAAGGAGAAAGGCACTGGGGCAATGAACTGAGGCTGGAGGAAGACCTCATCTAGAAGTAATGTTTGGCAGGGCCTTAAAGAGTGAGAAGATTACAAGAGATAGAGATAAGCAAAAAGGCTTTTAAAAAAAATTATTTTACATATTTTATTTTAGGTTATGCTGCGTCTTCATTGCTGCAAGGGCTTTTCCTCTAGCTGCGGTGAGCAGGGGCTACTCTGCGTTGCGGTCCGCAGGCTTCTCACTGCGGTGGCTCCTCTCGTTGCAGACCACGGGCTCCAGGCACATGGGCTTCAGAGGTTTCAGCCCCTGGGCTTCAGAGCACAGGCTCAGCACGTGGCGCACGGGCTTAGCTGCTCTGAGACACGTGGGGTCTTCCAGGACCAGGGATTGAACTGTGTCTCCTGCACTGGCAGGCCGACTCTTTACCACTAAACCAGGGAAACCCGAAGAAGGCTTTTAATTCAATTTAACAAACACCATTTAATCACCGACTCCCTACCAAAAACACTAAACGCCATCCTTTCTTGGACTAGGTGCTCAGCATATACCAAGTCTTGCAATACTGTGATGATGCTAATAGGTGCAGACAGGGCCAGCAATAGCACATAGAGAACCTTAGTTCTACCAGAAAAAGCGTCTGTCCTCTAGACATTCAGAGGTCAAAATCAGGGCTTGTGACCTGGTGGGTCCAGCTAGATTTCAGAACCACTGTCAGCCCCACTTACCCTCGCACCAAGCTCCTCTGCACGGTGAACAACCTGGTGAACTATATGTGGCAGCCCTGGGTACAGGAAACACAGTGATGAATAAGGCCTGATCTCTGCCATAAGGAGCTCATCTGGTCAAGGAAAAAACTCACATGAGATGTCATATAAGTGACACAGTAAAGGAATGTGCAAATATTACGGGAAGGAGCAGTGAGAGGGAGATGTGATCAAAGATGATAAAGCATGAAACGTGTGACCAGCTTAGGGAAGACCGAATACTCTTGGGCAGGAAAGGACACGTAGCTTTATTTCTCTACCCTACTGGATCCCAAGCCTAGAAGATCACCAGAAACACTTAAGCACGTAAGAAATCACGTGCCCAGAGCAGCTCTCAGGTGAGGCCAGGAACTTCATCACCCCAAGTTCCCCCAGGTGATTCCAGTCCTTTGCTGGGTTAGGGACCACAGGTGTGAGCTAAGCATCCACTCAGCCTCTCCTCGCCCAGGACTCGGTTTCTCTTGGTGAAATAATAATGTTCAGAACTTTCTCCCCATGATAACAAGGAAATGAAAGTTCTGTGGTTGCTCACGCTGACTGCCCAGGTGGAAATTTTAGTTCTTCTTTAGAAAGACAAAGGCCGCCTGAAAAGGTCCACACAGCTGAGGCGTGGACCACACACAGGGTTGTCTGAGTACTTCTGATCCACCTGTGTGGCTAGAAAGGGAAGAGGGGCCTGGCCAGGAGAGTGACCCATGGGCTGGAGTCCTGCTGATGAACCCGGAGGAAACTGTTCTGGTGTCTCTGACCCTGACAATGATGCCCACACCCCCAAAAGATGCTGCCTTCCTGCTATCCTGGATTATGACCTTGAGCTGTGTACTTGGGGGATTCAGTGCTTGGGTTACCCAGCTGGGAGACGAAGCATGCTCTAAGACACCGGCAAGGCAGGCGTGCGCACATGCACACACACACACAAGAATTTGATGTTTATTTTTAAATCGACCTGGCCAGGGTTCGATCCCACAGGCCTTGGGGAAACGAAGCTCCTGTGCCACAACTTCTGAGCCTACGCTCCCCAGAGCCCAGGAACCACAGCGACTGAAGCCCAAGCACCCGGAGACCCTGCACTCCACAGTAAGAGCAGCCACTGCAATAAGCCCACACGTGGCCACAAGAGGAGCCCTGGCTCACGGCAGCAGTGAAAACCCAGCACGGCCAAGAACAAGTAAATGAAAGTTTCTAATAAATTAAAAAATTCTGGGGACCCACAGTTCCACCTTCGTACCCACTAGGAGCGTCCACACTGCCGTCCCTTTCTCTCCTTTGCCACACTGCTAATGACAATAAGGTGATTTACTCTACTATTTGAAAACTATTTTTATGTAATTAATGTATGCTTTCATGCCTATAGATGCCTGATTTAAAAAAGAAAAAAAAAAAAAAACCCACTCTGGAGAGCTTCCTAGTGGCCTAGTAGTTAAGATTCCACTGTCATGGCCCAGGTTCAATCCCTGGTCAGGGAACCAAGATCCCACAAGTTGCATGGTTCGGTCAAAAAAAAGAAATGTTTAATAAAAATAAATAAATAATAAAAAGCTCTGATGCCATCATAAGAAAAAAAAATTTCCCTGAGGTTTATCATATATTGTTCTTAGTTCAAACTACTTGTAGGAGTGGAGGTATACCACAATTTTTTTTTCTTTTTTAAAAATGAATAAACTTTACTTTTTAGAGCAGATTTAGGTTCACAACTGAGTGGAAAGCACAGAGTTCCCATATGCCCCCTTGTCCTCACACAAGCACAACCTTCCCCACCATCAACATCCCCCCACACCAGAGTGGTACATTTGTTACAATCAGTCAGCCTAGACTGCCACATCATAGCCACTTAAAGTGCATGGTTTACATGAGGGTTGGCTCTCGGTGTTGTATGGGGTCGCAGAGTTGGAGGGACACGACTGAGTGACTTTTCCTCCCTCACTCAAGGCTTTATGATCTATGGGTTTGGGCACGTACATAATGGCGTGTATCCACCACCGCAATATTGCACAGAATAGCTTCACTGTCTTAAAAATTTCTCTGCCTCTGTCCATTCCTCCCTCTTCCTGCCTGCAACCCCTGGCAATCCTTTTACTGTCTCCATAGTCTTGCCTTTTCCTGGATGTCATATAGTTGGAGCCAAATATGCAGCCTTTTCAGAGTGGCTTCTTCCACTTCATACTATGCATCTGTTTCCCCCATGTGTTTTTGTGATCTTGCTATAATCACTTACTAGTTTGATGAGTTTTTTGCTCCATTCTTTCAGATTTTCTCCGTAGGCAATTATGTCATTATTTCTTCCTTCCCAATCTGTATACCTTTTACTCCCCTTTTTTTGTTTGTTTGTTTTCTGTCTTACTAAATTAACTAGGACTTACAGTATGATTTTGAAAAATATAGGTAAGAAAGGACATCCTCTTCTTATTCCTGGTTTTAGTGGAAATTCTTCTAGTTTCTAACCATTCAGTATACTAGATGGAGAATTTTTTAGATGTTCTTTAAGTTGAGGAAGTTCCTCCCTGCTTCTAGTTGCCAAGAGCTTTTATTGTGAACAAGTGTTGGATTTTGTCAAATGCTTTTTCTCCGTCTCTTCATATAATAATTGATTTTTCATCTTATAGTATGTCCATGAGATGGATTACATTAACTGACATTCAAGTACTGAACCAACCTTGCATATCTGGCATAAACGCGCCACTTGGCCATGGACTGAGAACTTCACCAATGTTTTTAACACCACCCCTCTCCCCAACCTTAGCTGGGCCAGGATGGTGGGAGGGACTGGAGTTACGTATTTCCCTTTTCCCACATGGGAGGCTAGAGGAGGCTAGAATTAGCTATTTCCTCTCCCCAAGGTAAGTTAGGTTCCGGTAAAACCCCAGTAGGTTAAGTTCTAATGAAATAATTTCTCCTGAGGGCAGGTTTTGCTAAGAACAGAATGCTCTAGCATATTTCAAAGTGGTTCTTTTCCCCCCTCCACCTGCTGGACTTAGGAGACTTTTCTCCAGCGATCACTGGGAGGGACATTGGTACAAAAGTGTGGAGGCCCCCTTACCACTGGGTCCCCCTGGAGCTCTGAACTCCCAGACTTGTCCACACTGACCTTCCAGCAATTTTTAGGTTACAGTTCAGGTTTTTCCATTATTGGGCTTCCCAGGTCGCTCAGTGGTAAAGAATCCACCTGCCAATGAAGGAGATGCAGGAGATGCAGTTTCCATTCCTGGGTTGGGAAGATCCCCTGGAGGAGGAACTGGGAACCCACTCCAGTATCTTGCCTGGAAAATCCCAGAACAGAGGAGCCTGGCGGGCCACAGTGCAAGGGTTGCAGAGAGTCAGACACGACTGAGCGCACGCACCGCATGGTGATTTCTGCTCCCGAACACTGCGATTCTCTGCGCCCTCGCATCTGTCTGGTGATTAGCCCTGTGGCCTCATTTCTTTGACAGATCTAAGACAAGTTCGTTTTTTCCTTTTTCAGTTTGTTCAGCTTTTGCTGTTATGAAGAGCGGCAACTTCGAAGCTCCTTACACGCCAGACAGGAAGCTGCAAGTCGCCCACCGTAATTTTTTCAGTACTGAGCAGTCTCCAAAAGGCCTTACTCTGCCCTAGAAGACCTGAATTTCAGTGAACGTTTGTCAGGCACCATCTATGAGCCAAATGTCTGGTAGATTCGTTCACACTTATCTCTCTTGGCCCTCAGAACAGCCATGAGAGGTAGGTATTAAAGTTATCCCCGTTTAACAGATGAGGAAGCTGATACTCGAAAAATGTAAATGACTTGGCAAGACTACATAAATAGAAAGTGGTAGAACTAAGATTAAAACCAGGTCTTCTTTTAACTCCAAGACCGGGGAGACAACTTCAGGAAACTCAAAGTCTGGAGTGGTACTTTTAGAAAATTAAAAGTCTCAAGTGATTCCCAGCTCCCCCTCCTCCCCTGGGACCCTCTCTTGTGTCTGGGTTGGCGGAGGTGGGGACGTTGAGGAAGCTGAGTTCCACCCACTGAATCAAGGCTGTGGCAGAGGCTTGAGCAACTCTGGCCAATGCCACTTAGGTTTATTCTGACTTCCCAGAAGAGACTGGGCTTGTACTGCCAGAATTAACAGGCTACAGTCACGGTCCAATTTTAAAAAGCGGTTCTTCCATTTTATTCTTGACTGTACAGACCATACATTTATAACCAGGGTCTAAGCTTCCTCAAGGATCCCAGGAGCATCACGAAGTCTGTTAACTTCTTGAAACTATTGTTGCGCTGCATAGGTGTGGGAAAATGAATTTTTCTGAGAAGAGGGTTTATCTCTTTCCTTAAGTGTTCAAAGAGTTCTCTAATGCAAACGAGGTTAAAAAGTAATTAGTACAGGCTTTGTCCAAGAAGAGTTTGTTTTTTAAATGTTCTGACTCCAGCCTAGGGAGAGAACCAGATACCAGTAAAGAATGCAGCAGTTCATATCAGGAAATAATAATCACACTAATACTAGGGTAATTACTCTTTTCCTCTGTGCTGATCGAGACATAGATCTGGCTTTGGTGAAACCAAGAAAAAAAGAAACCCCAACAATTTGTGCAGAGACCAAGAGGATGCATCTGTTTCCTGAATCAACCAGATCAAATGAGCCCTGAATCAAGCACTGCCTGCGCTGAGGCTCTATTTTCTTTCAAAGAGAGACGAAGCAGTTGGTCTCAAAGGGGGAAAGAAAAAGAAAAACACAAAGAAAGAAAAAGTAAGTCTAGGCAAAATAAGAATGATAATCTCTACTTTCGGAGTAATGCCAATGAACTTCTTTCCTTCTTTCTTTTTCCCCCTTTTATGTTTTTTTTAAATATACTTTCTTGTCTGTGCTGCACAGCACATGGAATCTCAGTAACCCCACCAGGGATAAAGCCTGCGCCCCTTGCATTGGAAGCGCAGTTTTAACCACTGGATCACCAGGGGAGTTCCTACCAGTGGATTTTTTGATACGGTGCCTTAGCAAACTAAAGTTCCCTCCTACCGGGTATTGTTTCTAAAGTGCCTGTGAAGTAACTCCAGTCTCTGAGCCTTACACAGTGAAGACCCTGGCTCCGTCTGCCTGGGCTTACGTCAGCAAGCGCTACACGGGATCCTGCCTGTTCCTCCGGCATCTTTCTCAATCTCCTACACATCTGCCACCATCTAGTCACGCTTCATTCGTTGGCATGCTTTCGGTTGCCTCTGCACCTCGCTTTTTTTCCCCTCTGCCTCTGCTGTTCCCTCTGAACAGAACACCCTTCCCTCCCTCGCCCCCCCTCACTATCTCCTCAGCCCAAGGGACACCCCTTCTAGGGAGCTTTTCCCAGCCCCTTCGGAGGAACTTTCTGCCCTTGACGTCTCTGTAGTACCCCGTGGGCACCCTTACCCCAACGCCCAGTGCACCGCTGCTCTCAAAGCCCCTCGAGAGCAGGAGCTATGTCTCCCGCCTGTTCTCTCTAGGTGCGTCTGACACATAAGCAGCTTCTACCAAATACGTGTACCATGAGTGAGGGGTTAGTTTCCCATCTGTACCTAGTAAGGGGTATTAAGTAATAGATGCTTGTGCAAATATCCTGCTGTTGAAAGTAATCGAAATAGTCTCTGTTCCCCGTGCTTCCCCCTCTCGGAACCTGGAGATTTTAGAAATACTGACCTCTCAATATCAAAAAGCTCAATTTAACACCCCACCCCCCCCGTATCCAAGGAGCCCTAAGAAAAAAATATAATCTGAATTATCATAAGAAAACAGATTATATAATACATTAAAACAAAAGGGAAGTTTTAGAATTTAGTCTCAAAAATATGGTTCCTTTTTCTGTGGACATGACTGTGATGTTCAGGGTTAATGGCAGTCACTGACCAGTTTTTTGAAATCTGCTGCGTGTGACACATAAATTCCTTTAACTACGTGTTTTTCCAAGAAGCTGAATCAGTCCTCTTATTTAGTCATCACAATGCTCAACTCTTCAGTTTGAGAAATGTGGTTACAAAACAGAGAGACTATGTAAAGCTTTTAACTTCCTTCCTCCAAGAAAGGTAATATGTGGAGAGGAAAAAGGAAAACAGACCAGAGATCAGTGACTTCAGTAATTACATCTGATTGGGAAGACCTGAGCCTGGTCTCTGTTCCACGTGCTTAAGGCAAGTGAAACTAACTGAATCACATACAAGAAGACATATTTAAATCTCAGGAATGAGACTCGAAGTAAATCCAAATTTTTAAAGAATAGTTTCTCTCTTTCCTGAAAGCAGGTAGTTGCATAAAATAACCAGCTGATGCTAGAATTCTCATTCTTCTTTTGTATTGAAATAGGAGAAGGCATATGCTTTTAGATTTTAAAGGGATTTGGAGATCAGTTACTCTGAGCTCTCACTCTCACCCATTCTGATTTGACTCATTATATAATCTCCCTGTCATTATATTCCTGGGGAGCACAGGTGGACTCCTACCTAAAGTAGACTTTCTCATAAGGATTTGGTCCTCTGAATACTAGCCCCAAGGATCATCTTGTCTAAACACCATCATTTCCCTCACAAGGAAGATGATGTCTAAATACAGGCTCCCAACCAGACGTACCCAAGGCTTTATGATCACATGTTCTCATCACTACATCTAATTCAATAAAGAAAGACTCAGAGGCTCTCCAGAGTCGCCCCACTTGTCAATTATGGAATCTGGACACCCCTGGTGCCGTGCCCTTTCTCCTTCACCATGGTACTTCCTGAAAAGTATCCAAAGTGCTGTTTGTATGATTCTGAGCAGCAGAGTTTGGCCATATTCAGGGATAAGATGGAGTTAAAGATTTCTGATGTTTTGGGACTTCCCTGGTGGTCCAGTGGCCAAGACTCCACAACCCCAATGCAGGGGGCCCAGGCACGATACCTGGTAAGGGACCTATATCCCACACACCGCAACTAAAAAGATCCTGTGTGCTGCAACAGAGATTCCGTGTGCCACAGCTAAGACCCAACACAGCCAAATACATAAATAAATATTTTTTTAAAAGAATCTGATGGTTTACAAGGAAATGAACAAATCCCTTCATGAGAAGGGCACACTGCAAACAGCCCTTGCAGAAACATGAGACATCGCAAAGCTGAGGAGAAACTGGTGATTTGCCTCATTTTTAGGCTTGTCACAGGATTATAGGAGAGGGTGTGTTGTAAGCATCACTTTCAAACTTAATGTGTGTATAGGCATCTCAGGATCGTGCAAATGCAGATTCTGATTCACAAAATCCTGGGTAGGGCCTGACAAAAGATCGTCTACTGGAGGAGGGAATGGCAGACCACTCCAGTATTCCTGCCAAGAGAATCCCATGAACAGTATGAAAAGGCGAAAAGATATAGAACCAGAAGATGGGCCCTCCAGGTCAGAAGGTGCCCAGTTTGCTCCTGGGGAAGAGGAGGCGGCAAGTACCAATGGCTGCAGAAAGAATGAAGCAGCTGGGCCACGGTGGAAATGACACTCAGCTGTGGACGTGTCTGGTGGTAAAAGTAAAGTCCAATACTGTAAAGAACAATATTGCACAGGAACCTGGAATATTAGGTCCATGAATCAAGGTAAATTGGAAGTGGTCAAGCAGGAGATGGAAATAGTGAACGTTGACATTCTAGGAATCAATGAACTAAAATAGATGGGAATATGAGAATTTAATTCAGATACCATTTTATCTACTACTGTGGGTAAGAATCCCTTAGAAGAAATAGAGTAGCCCTGATAGACAAGAGTCTGAAATGCAGTGCTTGGGTGCAGTCTCAAAAATGACAGAATGATCTCTGCTCGTTTCTGAGGCAAACCATTCAACATCACACTAATCCAAGTATATGTCCCAACCACTAACGCTGAAGAAGCTGAAGTTGAACAGTTCTATGAAGACGTATAAGACCTTCTAAAATTAACAGCAAAAACAGATGTCCTTTTCATCACAGGGGACTGGAATGCAAAAGAAGGAAGTCAAGAGATACGTGGAGTAACAGGCAAGTTTGGCCTTGGAGTACAGAATGAAGCAGGGCAAAGGCTAATAGAGTTTTGCCAAGAGAATGCACTGGTCATACCAAGCACTGTCTTCCAACAACACAAGAGAAGACTCTACACATGGACATCACCAGATGGTCAACACTGAAATCAGATTGATTATATTCTTTGCAGCTAAAGATGGAGAAGCTCTATACAGTCAGCAAAAACAGGACCTAAAGCTGACTGTGGCTCAGATCATGAACTCCTTATTGCCAAATTCAGACTTAAATGGAAGAAAGTAGGGAAAACCACTAGGCCATTCAGGTGCGACCTAAATCAAATCCCTTATGATTATACAGTGGAGGTGATGAATAGATTCAAGAGATTTGATCTGGCAGACAGAGTGCCTGAAAAACTATGGACTGAGGTTTGTAACGTTGTACAGGAGGCTGTGACCAAAACCATCCCAAAGAAAAAGAAATGCAAGGAGGCAAAGTGGTTGTCCATGGAGGCCTTACAAATAGCTGAGAAAAGAAGAGAAGCAAAAGGCAAGGGAGAAAAGGAGAGATATACCCATTTGAATGCAGAATTCCAAAGAATAACAAGGAGAGATAAGAACGCCTTCTTCAGTGAACAATGCAAAGAAATAGAAGAAAGCAATCAGAATAGGAAAGACTAGAGATCTCTTCAAGAAAATTGAAGACACCAGGGGAACATTTCATGCGAGGATGGGCACCACAGAAGACAGAAACAGCAAGGACCTAACAGAAGAAGTAGAAATTAAGTAGAGGTGGCAAGAATACGCAGAAGAGCTATACAAAAAAGATCTTAATGACCCAGAAAACCACCATGGTGCGGTCACTCACCTAGAGCCAGACATCCTGGAGTGTGAAGACAAATGGGCCTTAGGCTTATGCCATATGACCCAGCAATCCCACTGCTGGGCATACACACCGAGGAAACCAGAATTGAAAGAGACACATGTACCCCAATGTTCATCCCCGCACTGTTTACAATAGCCAGGACATGGAAGCAACCTAGATGCCCATCAACTGACGAATGGATAAGAAAGCTGTGGTACATATACACAGTGGAATATTACTCAGCATTAAAAAAAAATTCATTTGAATCAGTTCTACTCAGGTGGAAGGAACTGGAGCCCATTATACAGAGTGAAGTAAGCCAGAAGGAAAAACAACAATACAGTATACTAACGCATATCTAACGCATATATATGGAATTTAGAAAGACAGTAACGAGAACCCAGCATGCGAGACAGCAAAAGGAACGCAGATGTATAGAACAGTCTCGTGGACTCTGTGGATGAGGGCAAGGGTGGGATGAAACGGGAGAATGGCATTGAAACATGTTAATTATCATATGTGTAATCAATCACCAGCCCAGGATTGATGCTCGGGGCTGGTGCATCGAGATTTCCCAGGGGGAGGGAGGAGGGAGGGGGGTTCTGGAGGGGGAGCATATGTAAACCCATGGCGGTTTCATGTCATTGTATGGCAAAACCAACACAATAAAGTAAAGAAAATTAAAAACAAAAAAACAAATGGGCCTTAGGAAGCATTACCATGAACAAAGCTAGTAGATGTAATGGAATTCCAGCTGAGCTCTTTCAAATTCTAAAAGGTGATGCTGTTGAAGTGCTGCATTCAGTATGTCAGCAAATTTGGAAAACTCAGTAGTGACCACAGGACTGGAAAAGGTCAGTTTTCATTCCAGTCCCAAAGAAGGGCAATGATAGTCTTCAAACTACCACACAGTTACATTCATTTCACAGGCTAGCAAAGTAACACTCAAAATCCTTCAAGCTAGGCTTCAACAGTACGTGACCCGAGAACTTCCAGATGTACAAGCTGGATTTAGAAAAGGCAAAAGAACCAGAGATTAAATTGCCAGTATCCGTTGGATCATAGAGAAAGCAAGGGATTTCAAGAACACATCTTCTGCTTCCTTGACTATGTTAAGGCCTTTGACTGTGGATCACAACAAACTGTGGAAAATTCTTAAAGAGATAGGAATACCAGACCACCTTACCTGCCTCCTGGGAAACCTGTATGCAGGTCAAGAAGCAACAGTTAGAACTGGACATAGAACAACACACTGGTTCCAAATTGTGAAAGGGGTACGTCAAGGCTGTATATTGTCACCCTGCTTATTTAACTTACATGCAGAGTACATCACACAAAATGCCAGGCTGGATGAATCACAAGCTGGAATCAATATTGCTGGGAGAAAAAACAGCCTCAGATATGCAGATGATACCACTCTAATGGCAGAAAGTAAAGAGCCTCTTGATGAGGGTGAAAGAGGAGAGTGAGAAAGCTAGCTTAAACTCAACATTCAAAAAGCTAAGATCACGGCATGTGGTCCCATCACTTCATGGCATATAGATAGGGAAACAATGGAAACAGTGAGAGACTTTACTTTCTTGGGCTCCAAAATCACTGAGGACAGTGACTGCTGCCGTGAAATTAAAAAGACACTGGCTCCTTGGAAGAAAAGCTATGACCAACCTAGACAGCATCTTAAAAAGCAGAGACATCACTTTCCTGACAAAGATTCAAAGCTATGGTTTTTCCAGTAGTCACATACCAGTGTGAGAGCTGGACCATAAAGAAGGCTGAGCACTGAATAATCGATGCTTTCAAATTGTGGCACTCGAGAGAACTCATGAGAGTCCCTTGGACTACAAGGAGATCCAACCAGTCCATCCTGAAGGAAATCAGTCCATCATTGGAAGGACTGATGCTGAAGCTGAAGCTCCGATACTTTGGCCACCAGATGAGAAGAGCTGACTCCTTGGAAAAGACCCTGATGCTGGGAAAGATTGAAGACAAAAGGAGAACAGTGTGTCAGTGGATGAGGTGGTTGGATAGCATCACTGACTCAATGAACCTGAGTTTGAGCAAATTCCGGGAAAGGGTGAAGGACAAGGGAAGCCTGGCAGGCTGCAGTCACGGGGTGGCAGAGTCAGACACCACCGGGGGACTGAACAACAACGCAACACTCTCCCCGAGTTTGCCAATGCTGCTGCTCCGTGGACCACACTGTGAGTAGCTGGTGGTAAGGAAGAGCTTCGTCCTGGAAGCAGAACACTTGGATCCAAGTCTCCACCACACACTTATGAGCCTTGTGAATTTGGGCAAGTCTCCCTCTAAGGGTAGTCTGTGCCTAAAAGGTAGGGGTGGTGATCACATCTCTGTATATACTGAGACCCTTAAGGCTGTCATCTGCCATCCCTTTTCTGGGACTCTGTCCTAATAAGAGAAGATTTTTGGCCATCAGAGATGTTTCTCACAATACTTTATATAACAGTGAAAACCAAGAAGAAACCTAAATACCTAAAATTAAGGGAACATTTTAGAGTGAGGAAGAATAGATCCATTGAATTGAATATTAAGCAGCCATCTAAAAATCATGTTTAAGGAGAAGGTATAAGAATACAGAGTTGGGGCTTCCCTGGTGGCTTAGTGGTAAAAAAAAAAAACAAAACCCTCCTGCTGATGCAGAAGACATGGATCCGACCCCACATCCAGAAGGATCCCACAGGCCCCGGGACTGGCTCCTGTGCTCTGCAGCAAGAGAAGCCACTGCAATGGGAAGCCTGAACACTGCAACTAGAGAAAGCCTGCCCAGCAACGGAGACCAGCACAGTCAAAACTAAAAATAAATATTTTTTTTTAATGAATATGGAGAGGGACTTCCTTAGTGGTCCAGTGGTTAAGAACCCACCTTTCAAGGCAGGGGACAAAGGTTCAATCCGTGGTCTGGGAACTCAGATCATACTGCTAGGTCAGCTCACCACAACCATGTAGAGCCCAAATGCTCCGGAGCCCGCCTGCCACAGCTAGAGAAAACCCACATGCTGCCCCTGAGACCCAATGCAGCCAAACATTAAAATAGGTAAATTAAAAACAAGACGAGAGCATATCTCTATACTACACAAAATCTCTGCCCTGGTTGACTCACAGGGACACTGAGAATGGAATGAGACAACAGTTGATAACTCAGTGTATAACCATGAGGCGTTATTATAATTATTGTCAAACAGCATTGAGAAAACCCAGGTCAGGTCTCATTCCCTGCTTTGGCAGCCTGCCCTAATTCTGCAACATAATGTTTCCTAGAACGGCCAGCTTGTAACTGAACAGTCTCTCTTAGAAGGAAGAATTCATTCTGACTGTGATTAAAAATATGAACCCAAGAAGCAAAGAATATGGATTTCCTAGTTCTGTTGTGACCCTTGAGAAAGAGGAAGAGGATGATTTTTTAAATGTTTCTGGGGCAAACTATTTAAAAGTTGAGGTTCAGTAGCCCCAGAAGGTTCTTTTAGGATCAAATCTGAGTTTGAACCCCAGCTTTGCCATGTCTTGGTGGCGGGTCAGGGGTGGACCTTGAACAAGTCAAAACCAATTTCTCTTAGCTTCAATTTCCAAGTCTGTGAAACAGCTTTCATAGTATTCATCTCCTAAGGTGATCTGAGGATTAAATGAAATAATTACTGAAAAGTGCCTGGTATAGTTTCTGATACACAGCAGACTCTACTTAGTCACACTGCTAATTGGGAAGGCCATGCCCAGCGTGTGGCTAGGACCTGTGACTTGCTTGTAACCAGTAGGACTGAAAATGTGAGTAGAGTTACAGTTGTGTACATGTTTCCACCCCGAAAGCACGTGCTAGAGAGATTCACTCTCTGTTACTGGCTTGGAATAAATAAGCTGCCAGATTGTGAGATGGCAACCTGCAGGATCGTAGCTCCCCCAACCAGGGACTGAACCTGGGGCCCGGCAGTGAAGTCCTAACCACGGGTGCACCAGGGAATTCCCTGTGAGAGAGCTGATGGGGACAGTCACACAGTAAGGAACTGTGGGCAGCCTCTAGGAAAGAGTAGCTCCAGGGAGGGACGTCCAAGAGGGAGGGGACATAAACATACCTATGGCCGATTTATGCTGATGTACGGCAGAAACCGACACAATATTGCAAAGCAATTATCCTCCAATTAAAAGTAAAAATTAATTTTGATAGAAAGAAAAAGAGTAGCCCCAGTTTGCAGTCAACAAGAAAACAGAAACCTTGATCATGCAGTCCTAAGGAAATGAGTTTTACCAACCACCTGAATGATCTTGGAGATCAACTCTTCCCTAATGGAGTCTGCAGATTAAACTGTGGAGATCAACTACCACGTTGATTACTGATTGATGAGATCCTGAGCAGATGACCCAGATAAACCATGCTAGACTCCTGAAACACAGGACTGTGAGACAATAAATGGGTCGTTTTAAACCTCTAGATTTGTGGTAGCTCGCTACACAGCAATACACAACTATAAAGTAGATAACTATATCTTTTGCCTGCTGCGTGCAATGAACAAGCTCACCTTCATTTCACCAATGCTTATTGAGTGCCCACTATTCTGTTGGGACCAAATGAAAGAATAGAAGACAGAGCCTGCCTTTGAGCAGCTAAAGTTCAGTGGAGGAGACAGGAAAGCGAAAACTGAGAAGCACTAAGTGGTGAAGACTGCCTTCCAATGCAGGGGGTGCAGGTTCAACCTCTGGTCGGGGAGCTAGGACACCGCAGGTCTAACCACCAAAACAACAAAACAGAAAACAGGAGCAATATTGTAACAAATTCAATAAAGATTTCAAAAATGGCCCACATCAAAAGAATAAAAAGAAAAGAAAAAACAAGTAATAGGTGCTATGATTGAGATAGCAGAGCTTCGCCTTTCAGCTGGATCACAAAGAGTCTGGCTGACCTGGGGATCAGCCAGGCTGGAGAGAAGGGAAGGTATTCCGGGCTGATGGACTGGCACGTGTGGAAGCACGGATACAACCTCATCTCAGGAAAGCCAAGTGGTTGATACAGGAAATTTTCCCTGGACAGAAGTATTCTAAGGGGATTAGAAGATGACATCAGCCTTAGGATATGACATCAGTCTTTCTCTCAGAGACTGATGTATGAACAGAGGAAGAAAGCCTGTCTTCACATGGCATTAGGAAGCTGGAATTCCATAAGCCGGGAGCTTCCATCAGTCATTTTCCCATGGACACACAGGGAAAGACAGTTGGTAGTCAGAGAGAATGAACTCCAGATATATCAGAAGGGAGCAGGGTCCAATTATGGAAAGAGGGAGGGAGACAGAGAGGACATCATGTGATCTTGATCAATGCTGTTCAGTAGAACTATAACGTAAGCCATCAATACAAGCTGTGCTGGGCTCAGTTGTGTGTGGGACTCTTTGTGACCCCATGGACTGCAGTATGCCAGACTCCTCTGTCCATGGAATTTTCCAGACAAGAATACTGGAGTATACTCCAAAATACAAGCTGCCATATGCAGTTTTCAGTTCCTAGCATCCATGTTAGGAAAAGTAAAAGGAAGCAAAGGAGATGAATTTCCATGCTATATTTAATCCAGTATTTCCAAATATTATTTCAATGTGTCATCAATATAAAAGATCATTAACGAGATGGTTTTCTCTTTTTTATGCTCTGTCTTTGAAAGCCAGCCTGTACTTCATATCCTATTTCAATTCGGCTAACCACATTTGAAGTGTTTGCTAGTCACACGTGGCTAGTGGCAGCTCTGTAGATCACACCACTCTAGGTCCATTCCTACTGAAGCCATCTCTTGTCCTGTGTTTTCTTAGAGTCTGTATTTGTCTATTTGGCATCCGTTAGACAGGAGAAGGCAATGGCAACTCACTCCAGTCCTCTTGCCTGGAGAATCCCAGGGACCGAGGAGCCTGGTAGGCTACAGTCCATGGGGTCGTGAAGAGTCAGACACGACTGAGCGACTTCACTTTCACTTTCCACTTTCATGCACTGGAGAAGGAAATGGCAACCCACTCCAGTGTTCTTGCCTGGAGAATCCCAGGGACGGGGGAGGCTGGTGGGCTGCCGTCTATGGGGTCGCACAGAGTCGGACACGACTGACACGACTTAGCAGCAGGAGCAGCAGCAGACAGCTGAAGTTGTTTACATCTCCTCTGAGATCCAGAGCTCATACCCTGAAATCACCTCCGTTATCTAACTCATACACACCAAGCCATTGTTTCCCCGACCTAGATCCGCACAGGGCCAGATAGCAGACATCTAGGAACAGCTGCTGTGCCCCAAAGCCAGAAGAATCATCCAAATCAGCCAGTCCTAAGCTGCTTACTCTACCCCGCCTCACCTCTCCTGCAAAAACCCCAGTAAGGGCTGCCGCTCGCCTCTTTTCTGACTCCCGGCCAAGACTCATGCTTCCCTAGGTGGCCCTGCATGGCAACGGCCTTTGCTCTCGGGAAACGTAAGTAACAAATTCTTTCAATGACATTGACCTCTCCATGTCGGCACTCAGTCATGCCTACAGATGGAAATCCTCCAGATAAAACTGAGATAGTTTTATCCCCCGAACTCCCTAGGAAATAATGGATTCCGTTTTTGACCTAAACTAGTTTGAGATGACTTTCTGTCACTTACAATCTAAAGAACTCATACTAACATCTACAAATTCCCAGGTCTCATCCCAAACTTCAGAAACTATATCTTAAAGATGACCATTCTGTGACTCCCCTGATGGCCCAGTGGTCCAGTGGTTATGCATGCTCTTCATGCAAGGGGCATGGGTTCAATCTCTGATCGGGGAACTAGGATCCACATGCTACACGGCACCACCAAAAAGTAAAAAAATATTTTTTAAAAGACTATTCTTTCATAGTCAACTTGCACAGACCCATGCTGGAGTTTGAGAATGCTTGCTGTGGGCCTCAAGGCCACAGCAAGTGCTTAAGTTGATGGAATGATCAGATTTGGGTTTTAGGACAATCACTATGACAGGCTTCCCTGGTAATTCAGTCGGTAAAGAATCCACCTACGATGCAGGAGCCGCAGGTTCAATCCTTGAGTCGGGAGGCTCCCCTGGAGAAGATGTCAACCCATGCCAGTATTCTTGCCTGGGAAATCCCATGGATGGAGGATCCTGGAGGGCTGCAGTCCATAGGGTTGCAAGGAGTCAGATATGCCTGAGCAATCAAACCACCACCGCCACTACGACGGACCAGGAGGGTAAGAGAGGAGAACGAGGCCACTGCCAGGTCCAAAGGGGCTACACACACATTTGTGGCGCATATTTCCCAAACTCTTGTGCCATTCTCAGGCCACTGGGTGTCAAAGGAAAAGGAAGGGATGTGGGCATTGGCTGACGCCGAGAGCTCCCTTTGTGCTGCTCACCCCCGAGGGCGTATTTTTGGGAAGGCGTGTGTTCTGAAAGTAGGGAGGAAGTCACCACCCCCTTGGAAAGAATCTGCCACCCTGCCTTCCAGCTGAAATATCAGATAGAGTCTGCTCTTCTCCATGGGCAGCAGGGAATGGAACGGCCAAAGGCTTTTCTTTTTCTTTTTTTTTTTTTTGTGGGATTGTATGAAAGAACATGATGTCTTAGGTTCACAAAGGGAAAAAAGATAAGGGAAAAGTGGCAAGTCAGAAAGTCTATTGTGTACGTTATCTCTGTTATTTTAGATTAAGAAAAAGTAAATATGGCAGACTGGGCTCACAGTTGATGCCAGTCTGCTCCAAAATCGTTGCTTTTATTTATTTATTTATTTATCTCTCTGATTTTGCATTTTGGCAGAGGGCTTTCCCTGGGCCTTTTCTGGCGCTCAGCACTGCGCTGCCTTGCTAAGGAAGACAATAGGAGGCCCACCAGTCAACCAAAAGAGTGGTGGGGGAAACAAAGATCTCCCCAGGGCACTGAACTGAGTTCCCTGTGCTATGCAGCTTCCCACTAGCCAGCCACTCTGTGCGTGGTAGCGTATGTGTGCCAATGTGCGAGTGCTCCCGATTCGTCCCCCGTGCCCCTACCCTGCCTGTTCTACGTGTCTGTTCTCTATGTCTGCGTTTCTAGCCTGCCCTGCAAATAGGTTCACCTGAACCATTTTTCTAGATTCCGCATATGCTCTGTGATGACCTAGAGGCGTGGGATGGAGGGTGGGAGGAGGTCCAAAAGGGAAGAGAGAAATGTATACAAACAGCTGATTCACTTTGTTGTACAGCAGAAACTAACACAGCATTGTGAAGCAATTCTACTCCAATAGAAAATAACAGTAATATTTGCAGTTCGGCTGATCAGCAGCCTAAGTTGTGAATTTTTCTTCAAAAATAACAAAAAAAGATCTCTCCCAACTCTTGAGACAGTTCGAAACCTTTGGCGTGTAGGTACTACTGTATTTAAAAACACATTCTTTTCTGGTTGGAATATAAAAAGCAAGGGTGGCCTTAGAATGCCAGGGTTTCAAATGGAAAAACAATGGAGAGGTTGGGCGTACCCAGGGAGGACAGCGCGCTGGTTTCCAAGAAGCCTCATGCCTCTGGCACATGTGTCCTAAGCCAAGGCTGTCCTCCGCCTTTGAATCCAGAGCTTGTCCGCTCTCGCTTCAGCTCTTAGGGTCAGATGTACTTAAGCTAAATTTGTAAGACTGATGGATAAAAGTAAAATGCCAATTTATTGAACAGTACACTTTTTTTTTTCAAGATTTATTTATTTACTTTTATTTTTTGGTTGTGCAGGGTCTTCGTTGCTGCACACGGGCTTTCTCCAGACACGGGCTTTCTCCACTTGCAGAGAACAGGGGCTTCTCTTGTTGCAGAGCACGGGCTCCAGGTGTGTGGGCTTCAGTAATTGATTAGTTGCTCCGCAGCATGTGGGATCCTCCCAGACCTGGGATCAAACCCGTGTCCTCTGCATTGGCAGGCGGATTCTTAACCACTAGACCACCAGGGAAGCCCATCAGTAGACTTTAGATAGTAGGCTCTGCCTAGCTGAGCTAAGACTCAAACACAATATAATAGAACTCTCCGAAACATAATCGTAATAGTAATAATAAAAGCTAACAATTATCCGGTACCTACTTTGTACTAGCCACTCTGCAAAGTACTTTCTATGAATTTTCTCACTTAGTCTGAAACAGGTACTGTTTGTTTGACCACACCACGCAGGTTGTCGTATCTTAGTTCCTCAACCAGGGATTGAACCTGGGCAATGAAAGCACCAAGTTCTAACCCCTGGAGCACCGGGGAATTCCCTGAAATAGGTTCTTTCACTATCTCCTTATTCCAGAGGAGGAAACTGAGGCACGAGGAGGTTAAGTAACGTGCCCAAGGTTCTATGTCGACCTCCCATCTGGCCCTTGGACTGGAATTGAACAGGACAGAAAGGAGACCGAAAACTTGATGGAAGACTTGGCGAGCTCAAGCATCGCTGCCCCGGGTGTGGTCCGTACCTCCACCTGGACCCAGCCCTGCTCCTCACCGGGATGGCGGGTGCTGCTAGAAGCCTGGGGAGAGGGCCCCAGCACACACATGGGTGTTCTCACGTTCAGACTCTAACCTTGGCCATCAACTAGCCTCACCAGCGAGGGACTTTGGCAGATGGAAGCCAGGGTCAAAGAGGAAGCAGAGGCAGACTGCAGAGGCAGGCTGGTTTGAGAGTGTGAGTGAAGTGCTTCTCTGCGGTTGTTTGGGACGACATTAGTGGGGGGGCTCAGTTCCTACTTTAGGGTGCCGCCATATCATTCGCGCACACATAAATGACTGCCCTTCGCATCTGCTCATTCTAGAAGCCAGGTGACAGAGGGGACACACAACAGTAAGAAATTTCCATGGGGACCCAAATGCCCGTGTCAGCGGGCCAGGGTGTTCGCTCCCTGAAGGTGGACCCGCGGGGGATAGGAAATCGCCATCCGTTCGAGCATCACCTCCTCAGAGATGCTGCCTCCCTGCCCTTCCTCAGGAGCCCTCTTGCTGTAACAGACACACAGCACCCTCCACTTGGTGTTTTTAGCGCTTATCAAGTGGAAGTTGAATGACTCTGTGGACTGTCTCTCTCTGCTGGGCTGTCGGCCACCTGAGGACAGAGGCCCACATCTGTTGGTTCTTCTGCTTCACCCTGGCGTCTCATGATGTCAGAGCACAGTGAACATTCCAGAAATAACACTTCTCTACCACCAGACTTCTCAAGTCATCTTTCTCCTTCAGCACCCATTCACTTTTCTCCCTGCTTCCGTCCGGGGACCCTTCATCATTCTGCAGCTTTCACGTGGCCAAATCCAGCCGCCACCTTCAGTATGGACTTACCGGATCTAACTTGGGCATTGAGTGTACTTTGTCTGTCTGAATTAGTTCCTGCGCGTGCAAAACGGGGTCAATGACAGAAACCACCTCAAAGTCTTGTTTTAAGGACTCAATGATGTAATGAGTCAGCCCCCAGGTTGTGTGAGCGGTTAAGAACCCGCCCGCCAGTGCAGGAGACATCAGAGACCCCAGTTAAGATCCCTGGGTCGGGAAGATCCCCTGGAGGAGGGCATGGCAGCCCACTCCAGTGTTCTTGCCTGGAGCATCCCATGGGCAGAGGAGCCTGGCGGGCTACAGCCCATGGGGTCGCAAAGAGTCGGACACGACTGAAGAGACTAGCACAGTATAATGTGTGCCTAGCACAGCACAGGCAAACGGTAGGGACTCAGTGAATAGGCCACCTGGTACCCCCTTACCCACTTGCCCGAGGAATTTGAAGGAGTTCATAAATATTCAAGTTCGGGGAAAATTTTGACCTAGTGTATGGCAATAAGACATACATAGTCAGACATTCTGAAAATGGGAAAGCCTCTCTAGGGCCATCTTACGTGACTACCTGTTATGAGGATTAAGTTAAATGAGTTAATATGTGTAAATGCTTAGCACCAGGTCCAATACATAGTAAGCACCACATCAGTACTAGCAAGTGTAATTATTACGATCATCATATGCACGAGGTTGGTATTAGTTATTTGTCCTTATACGGGCTTCCCTGGTGGCTCAGATGGCAAAGAATCTGCCTGCAATGCAGGAGACCTGGGTTTGATCCCTGGGTGAGGAAGATCCCCTGCAGAAGAGAATGGATACCCATTCCAGTATTCTTGCCTGGAGAATCCCATGGACAGAGGAGCCTGGAAGTCTACACAGTCCAGGGGGTCGAAGAGAGTCAGACATGACTGAGCGACTAACACAGAGGCTCTGAGCACGTCCATGTAAAGTACTGCCATCTATCCCTTCCCTGAGAGGCTTTCTGTGGACAAGGTAACTGGCAGCTTCACTGCGCCCATCTGTGCAGTTTTAGTGAAGCTGGGAACTGCCAGCACATTAAAGGGGACGTGTGCCACCCTGCAGCTGAACAAGGAAGCAGAATCGCATTTTTTATTTGAGGATTCCTAACTGTGCAGGCCTCTTTTCAAAAGTTCTCTGTAGAATTTTCAGGACAAAAATAGGTGTGAACCATGCGCCCTTTAGAAAGGAATGAGTTGGCCACAGTAGCACTAAGATAGGTATTGTTCAGAGAATGAAATTCCTGTTCACTGAGTTGTTTTGGGTTGGGCTGACCTTATGAACTGGATTTCTTTTCAGATGGGTGTATTTTTCCTTATTGCAAATTTCCTTCAATTCATCAGCAGAAATTCTAGCTACTTTGCTGGGAGCTTGTGACCCTGGTTTGGATGCCTTCTGTACTCGCCTTTCGACAAATGTGGATTTATTTCTTTTTCCTAGTTTCTGCCTGGCACTTCCCGCTCCCCTCTGTGATGCCAGCTTTAGCCTTCTGTCACCACTCTGTGTTCATCCCCTGTGAATCACGTCCTTTGGGTCACTTGAGGTTTTCTCCTGCAAGAGAATCTCATCTTTTTCAACAACCAACTTAAAAAAGACATTCTCTTCCCATACCCCTGCTTTTCCATTCATTCAGTGACCCTGAGGCTGTAATTCCTACACCCATGGTCGTCTTTATCCACACTATGGGCAATGCCATGGTGCTCGAAGGGGTGGTGACTTTTCTAATATAATCCACACTGTACTGTGCCGGTCCTGAGTCCTTTCAAGGTCTGTTGCCTGAAAACTCATTTTCTCTGAATTTTCCTACCCACAAATGTTTATTTTCTTATTAATCTGCAACCTATTTTCTTGCAAGAAGATAGGCTGCTAAAAAAAAAATGCAAACACTATGAAAGTGTTAGTCGCTCAGTCCTGTCCAACTCTTTGAGACCCTACGGACTGTAGCCCGCCAGGTTCCTCTGTCCACAGAATTCTCCAGGCAAGAACACTGGAATGGGTAGCCATTCCCTTCTGCAGGGAATCTTCCTGACCCAGGGATCAAACCTGGGTCTCCTGCGTTGCAGGCAAATTCTTTACTATCTGAGCCATCAGGGAAGCAAACACCTATAGGAATATCAAGTAAACTTGAAATAAGAAACATGAGGGAAAGCAAAGGTATAAGTAAGATGCAAGACATGGAGTCTTTGCTATCAATGAGACAAAAGTTGGCTCAGAGCCTCCTGGTATTCAACACAAGAGAGAAAAATGATGAATTACAAAATACACAGGGTCCCTGAAGGATAACACACCAACTGTATAGGCACCGCTTAACTGTTCTAAAACTGCGGAGTGGCCCGTGGATCATCCCAAAGGAATTTAGTGGAGAGTATCCCAATAACATCTTTCTTAAAGCATAGTGAAGGATGGCCTGGATCCTCTTTACAGCACCAGAGCCCAAGACAGAAGCACCGATACTTCTACCTGAGTCTACAAAACTGGGGTAACCTCCTCTGACACCACCCAGCAATGAAGGATGGATGGAATGACCTCCGGGAGGGCCTGAGAGAAGAGAGATGAGGGAAGTACCCAGTGCTGGCCCTCAGGCTTTGGGGCCCTGCAAAATGCCGAAGAGGGTGAGGTGGTTAGGCAGCACGGCTGACTTGATGTGCATGGATTTGAGCAAACTTGGGGAGGCAGTGGGGACAGAGGAGCCTGGTGTGCTGCCATGCGTGGGGTTGCAGTTGGACACGACTTAGCAACTGAACAGCAACAAAAATGTCAAAGACTACTCAGGAGCTAAGGCTTAGATCCAGTCTAGTATTTGGGGCTGTGATGACCACAGAAACTATTTGTTTCATTAAATTCAGTGATCTGAACTCCACAGCCAGGACTTCCCTGGTGATCCCAGTAGTTAAGAATCCACCTTCCAATGCAGGGCACATGGGTTCAATCCCTGGCCTGGGAAGACTGCACACGGCAAGGCGCAACTAGGTCTGTGTGCCGCAACTGCTGAAGCCTGTGCCCCCTAGAGCCAGGCTCTGCAACAAGAGGCCACTGCGGCGAGAAGCCTGCAGGCCGCAACAAGAGAAAGCCCATGGGCAGCGCAGAGTCGCAGCGCAGTCAGAGAAACGAGCAGATAGATTTAAAACGGACGGAATGCCACAGCATCCCCCACCCCAGTCTTTGGCTTTGGGGGGGCCCTTTTGTTCCCACGGAAGAAGAACGGGAAAGGAGGTGGTCAGCCTTGAGAAAGGCTGGCGGGCAGCCCCAGGCAGGGATGTGAAAGAGGGCCTTGCTCACATGGGGCCGGATGAACGTCCACAGGTTCTTGGGCCCACCCTGACTGTCTTTACTGGTTTTTAGTTTTTATGAAATTCAGTTGAATCCACTGTGCATGCTAACATTTCCTGGCAAAGACGGCAGCACTAGCCCTGAAATTTGATTTATTTACTATCAAAGTTTGCACAGTATCTTTTCCACTAAGACCTGATGTAGCTCTCTCCTACCAGGGCCTATTGGTTTAAATTTCATGATATAACCCGGGAG
The DNA here is from genome assembly GCA_007570785.1 of Antilocapra americana. Taxonomy (NCBI): domain Eukaryota; kingdom Metazoa; phylum Chordata; class Mammalia; order Artiodactyla; family Antilocapridae; genus Antilocapra; species Antilocapra americana. Next base: position 20,801,958 of record ML663010.1, on the reverse strand, counting down.
ATGGACAACTTATTTCCAGTTGGAAAAAAATTTTTTTCTTAATTTATATCAGTAAAACTCAGCTTTTGTGGCCATTTCTTAATTATTGTTAGTGTGAAGTTATAATGTTTTCACTTTGAACCTCAAAGAAATCAGCATGTAATTGGCACGTGATTTTCATAAGTGTCCTGTGGAGTGTACGACGATCCAAATTCATTCAAGAAAGCAAGGCTCCGTATGTGTCTGTAGATGAGGAGAAGATGTAGAAGGGGACAGGGTAGGGGCAAGAATGGAAACACAGAAATAGTGACAAGTCGTCATCAAAACTGAAAATCCCTCAGAACGAAGGATGAGACTGGCTTTGTCTGAATCACCACTCAGTCTGCACAGAATATTGTCACCAGCAGGAATCCTGCATGTACCGAAAAAAAGGAAAGAGAAAGCATTTTTTTCTAACTTCTTGTTAATAGATTAATGGCTAACTTAACCTCCTCTATAGTAATTCAGCATAATCTAGAGTTGATAGAAATGCTTCTGTACAGGCTAGAGTTTCTTAGTAAATTTAATATTTTTTATGAAAAGATTTTTTAAAGTATGTGTTACCAAACTTAGAAATTGAAAAAGAAATTTTTCAAGACTTTCAAAACTATATGTTACTAAAAATAATACTGACCCTTGGTATTTGTCTGAGGAGGAATCTCTGGAGAGAAAAAGATTTCATCCCTTGGAGATAAATGGGGCCAACTCATCTGCAGTCTTTGGTTTAATTAGCTAAACTTTTCCAGATGGAAAGCATTCAAAGGAAGGGAATATTTCTGAGCCCCCTGGAATTGTTTTTTTTAAAAAAAAGCGCAACAATATGTTACATGTAAAAGAAAATATGTGTCTTTTATCTTTTCCTTTAAAAGGCAAACCAGGAAGTACTTGGCAGCATTATGGTTTTCGATTTGATGATTGAAAGCGAAATGGTCTAATTTTATTCGATAATGAACAAACACACACAGTGTTTGCTTTTCTCCTGCGCTAAGCTCTGGGGAAGGAGAAATCAGACGAGACCCCCGCACTTGTGGAATCTATAATTCAACTATTCACAGAGGCTGCATCCTCGGGGCCTGGCACATCGCAGGGCTGGACGCCTCTCTGCTGCAGGAGTGAGGGACGGACAGAGACGCTGGAATAAGGAGTTGTAGTAACAGAGTTCTGAACAATGACTGTGGTCGGAGGGGAGCATAGGGGCCTCAAGCTGTCAGAGGCTTCACAAAGACCATTTCTTAGGTAGGAGCGCAAAGGACTTCAAGACCCAGAAAACAGCACGTTTAAGGCAAGCAGAGAAGAAAGGGTATTTAGGCAACACCCAGGGTGCCTGGGGTGTAATGGGGGTACAGAACATTCCTGGAAGGTAGCGAGGGCCAGGAGATGGATTAGGTCTCATCTGAAAAGGACCCTGAAAGCCGGAAGTTTGGACCTGATCCTTTAATACGTGTTTTAGAAAAATGGCGAGAAACACAGTACAGAGCATGCATGGAAGGAGGATTTAACCAACTGTTAAATGCCCTGTTTATGACTAGCACTAGGATAGATCCCCTACATGTTTACGATAAATCTCATTCAATCCTTGCAACACACCCAGTGTGTACATCCTTTTGTCCCCCAGTTTCCAAGGGGCAAACTCAGGGAGGTTAAGTGACTTTCTCCAAATTACACAGCTAATAAAAGATGGCAGTAGGATTTGAAACCAGGATTCTAAAAATCCTGTTGGAAATAAAATAAATACCATCGGACTCACATAAATTAGAAAAAAAAATATACAGTGGAAGCTTGGAGAAAGTGAGTGAATATGAAGAGAGACGATGCATGGGAGATACAAGAAAAGCATGACTCTACAAAAGGATATTTACAGCAAGGGAGAGACGGCACAGGAAGTGGGAAGATAGTCATAGAAAAACCACAACATGTGTTTTTAAAATGCAAAGCCCCAGGGAGGAGAGAGCAAACCCTACAATAATGCCATTCACTCTGGTATTCTGTGCTCTTTACTCCTTTTTTTTTTTTTTAACTTTAAACAATTAGTTATGAGAGTAACAAAGATGCAGCGCATGATCTTGCAACTCTAATGCCCTAAATCAGAAACAGATGGTGCCTAGTTTCCTAGAAACTGCAGAATTTTGAGGACAACACCCTCCACGCACTGCACCACTAATTTCAGTTCCTTCACAGTTAGTCACATTATACATGACTAAAGAATGTGGTTGCTGGGCATTGTATTGGAACATCTGCTTTTCTTGCTCCAGGATCTTTCTGAAGGTTTAAACTTCTCTCCATTTTCATGGTATGTTTCTTTCTGATTTCCAGAAAAACTTCATTTTTATCATTACAATTTTGGAAAATAGTCAACAAGGCAGAAAATTTAAATCCCCCTAACCCTTCCACCCAGCAGTAACTAACGACCCGCTAACATTTTGACAACAGTTGTCTGATCCTCTACCCACACACGGGTGAGCACACTTTATAGAGAACACAATGTGTAGTGACCGCTTTTAACTTGTTTGTTCACTGAGTTTATCACTAGCATCTATCCATATCACCAAATATTTATGATGACTGCTAGTATTCTGTCTTGCTGCATAAATTATTTAAATAGCTCTCTTCTCATTCAACCACTTCTATCTATTGAACTATGCGTTCTACGTATCAGAACTCTTCTTGGCACTGGGTGCACTGTGGTGAGTGAAACAGGCAGAGTCCCTGCCCTCAGGAAGTCTGCAGTCCTATACTGAAAAGTTTTATTATTGAAAAAGACCACAGTGAGGGAATTCCCTGGTGATCCAGTGGTTAGACTCCGTACCTTCACTGAAGAGGGGCTGGCTGGGTTCAATCCCTGCTCGGGGAACTAAGATCCCACGAGCCACGTGGCACAGCCAAAGCAAAATAGCACGGTGAAACCTGGCAAATACTACCTGCTATGTGATTAACATCATTGGTAAACATTATGTAGACAGCTGATACCCCTGAAATGATGTAACGAGAAAGGCAGCTCATATCTGTGATCTTTCTTCCAGGAACCTTAGTCTATTCATGATTTTTTTTTTAATAAAATCAAACCAACCCAAATCAAGACATTCTACAAAACACCTGACCAATGCTCCTCAAAACTAACAAGGTCAACAAAAATCAGGAAAAATCGGAGAAACTCCCACCATCTTAAGGAACCTAGGGAAATGTGGCACCTAAATGTAACGTGGTGTTCTACAGGAAAAAGAAATAAGGCAAAAGTAGGGAAATATGGTTAAAGCATGGATTTTAGTTACTAATGTATGACTATTAGTTCATTAGTTGCGATCAATGTATTCTAGCAGACTGTTAGTTGTTAATAGTAAAGCAAATGGGGGAAGAGGAGTATATGGGAACCCTCTGCACTATCTTGGAGAAGGAGATGGCAACCCACTCCAGTATTCTCATCTGGAGAATCCCACGGGCAGAGGAACCTGGCGGGCTACCGTCCGTGGGGTCGCAAGGAGTCGGACATGACTGAGCGACTAAAACAACTGAGCTAACAAACACATGAAAAGATGCTCAACATCACTCATTATCAGAGAAATGCAAATCAAAACCACAATGAGATATCACTTTACACCACTCAGAATGGCTGCAATCCAAAAATCCACAAGTAATAAATGCTGGAGAGGATGTGGAGAAAAGGGAACTCTCTTACACTGTTGGTGGGATTGCAAACTAGTACAGCCACTATGGAAAACAGTGTGGAGGTTCCTTAAAAAACTGCAAATAGTCCTGCCACATGACCCAGCAATCCCACTGTTGGGCATATATACCGAGGAAACCAGAATTGAAAGAGACACATCTACCCCAATGTTCATTGCTGCATTGTTTACAATAGCCAGGACATGGAACCAACCTAGATGCCCATCAACTGATGAATGGATAAGAAAGCTGTGGTACATATACACAATGGAATATTACTCAGCATTAAGGAAAAATTCATTTGAATCAGTTCTACTCAGATGGACGAAACTGGAGCCCATTATCCAGAGTGAAGTAAGCCAGAAGCAAAAACAACAATACAGTATATTAATGCATATATATGGAATTTAGAAAGACGGTAACGAGAACCCAGCATGCGAGACAGCAAAAGGAACGCAGATGTATAGAATAGACTCAGGGCCTCTGTGGATGAGGGAAAGGGTGGGATGATATGGGAGAATGGCATTGAAACATGTTAATTATCATATGTCTAAGCAATAGCCGGCCCAGGATTGATGCTTGGGACTGGTGCAATGAGATTTCCCGGGGGGAGGGAGGAGGGCGGGGGGTTCTGGAGGGGGAGCATATGTAAACCCATGGTGATATCATGTCATTGTTTGGCAAAACTAATAAAAAAAAATGTTTAATAAAAAAAAAAACTGAGCTATCTGTGCAACTTCTCTGTTACATCTAAAACTATCCTAAAATTAAAAGTTTCTTGAACAAACAAACACTGTGGTAGTCATTCTTGTATCTTGAAGCACATCTCTGATTCTTTCCTTAGGCTAAACCCCCCAAAGTGAAATCGCTGAGTCAAAATGAACACATATTTTGACTTACCAGAGATTATGCTTTTTTCCCCCAGACATTATTCTTTTAAAGTGTTTTTTTGTATGTAGATGCTTTGCTGACTTCTTAGAGATGTCTTAGCCTTATGTCTTTATGTCAGCTTTTTCCTATGTGACTGATTGGAAAAGACGCTGATGCTAGCAAAGACTGAGGGTAGGAGGAGAAGGGGGGCGACAAAGGATGAGATGGCTGGATGGCATCACTGACGTAATGGACATGAGTCTGAGCAAATTCCAAGACATAGTGAAAGACAGGGAAGTCTCGAATCCTGTAGTCCATGGGGTCGCAAAGAGTCGGACACGACTGAGCGACTGAACAACAGCAACAAGACTTCTTGAAGCTGAAAGGAAACCAAAGGGATCGTGAAACTCAGCTGCCAGGCTTTACTTATGAGGAAACTGGGGTCCAGAGGCCTGCAGTGACTGGCCCGAGGTCCGGCGGCACATGAGCAGTGGGGAGCAGACCCCATCTCCCTGTTGACTCTTTTCCTTGCTGGGCTGTCCTTGGGTGCGTCCAAATGAAATTCAGCTTTCTGACTCACGGTGGAATTGGCAGTCAACACTCAGGCCAAGTCTTTTTCTATAAGTAAATGTAAGTGTTTGCTTCCTTTGTCTTGGGCGTGGTTGCAGGAAGCTGAAAGGATTTTTAAATAAAATTAAAGAATGGACTCAGACACAACTAATAGAAGTGCTTGACTAAGTCCTTAGGCATATCAGTTTTCCTTTCTGAGCCACTGCTTCCTGATCAGAAAAAAAAAAAAATTGGAATTCCAGTACCCACTTCTTAGCATCTGACAGGTACCTTGTTAGAAATTAAGTAGTTAAGTGCGGATATATCTGCAGAAGCCTAAGAAATGTCATTTAAAGAAAAGGCATTTAAATGAGAACAAAGGGCACATTGTCTGCTAAGTGGTCTGTCATATCCCAGGAAAGTTCACTTCCTTGCCTGTATAGTCTCTAGACAAGGAAAAATCCCAGACTTGGCATGGGTAAGGAAGAAGAGGGCGATGGAGAGGAAGAGAGAGAATTGTTAGACTTCTTGGCTGGCGTTCAGAAACAAATAGTTCCCGAGCCTGGCATTGTTGGGAGCCAGTGTCAAGACCAGACCAAGAAGGCAGACAAGGAACTTGACCGTTCCTGACTTGGCTCCGCACACCGTTACTCAATAGAAACTGATGCGTAAGCAGGATTCTAAAGGATGCAGGAGAAGTGTAAACAGTCCCTGGGTGCGGTGTGGCTGCCTGTAGAAGCCCTGCCAGGCCCAAGATTACAGTCATCCATTTTTGACTTATTTAATTTCCAGACATTCTTGAAGGATTTGGGTGATGACAAAAGCTAGTTAAAACAATACTCAAGTCTGGGATTTAGAAAAGCATTTGCCTCTGACCTCAAACCAGAGCCTCTAATCAAAGTCCTGACCCTGACTCAAGTCAGTGAGCATCCTTCCTTAGTGATATGGAAATGACTTTTTTTATTTGCCTATAAGCATCTGTCAGCACCTGCAGCAGATTGAAACTTGGCAGGCAAAATGAGGAAGGGGTCATGCTTCTTAAAACTCTATTTTTATGGTTTGAACCTTTTTACTCTTTGAAGGAATAGAACAGGAGATCGAGTTAGAGAGCTCACAAGAGGAGATGAAAGAAGGAAAGAATTAAATGGATGGCAATATCTTCTGATGGTTATTAACTGCCAGAAGTATTTTTCGGTGGAAGAGGCAAAGACATGGGTAGGTTGGTTGGCACTGCCCATGATCTTGGAGCAACAGAAGAAGTGGCAGCCCTGAGGCTTTGGGGAAGGACAGAATGAGAATGGAGCATCTGAAGTGGGTACAACTTCGCAAAAATCTAGATTCAAATAAGAATCTACACTTAGAAACCTGAAACTCTAGATTCTTAATTGTGTGCTTTTACAGGAAAAAGCAGCTCTGGGGCTTCATGTACATGCAAGTAAAACTCTTTACTGGATCAGCTTTTTAAAAATTTTTTTTTATTTATTTGGCTATGTTGGGTCTTAGTTGCGTCCCCTGTGATTTTCGTTGCATCATGTGGAGTATTCGGTAGGGCCCACGGACTTTCTAGTTGCAGCACGTAGGCTCCAGAGTGAGCAGGTTCCGGGAGTTGTGGCCTGCAGGCTTGGTGGCCCCACGGCATGTGAGATCTTGGTTCCAGGATCAGGGATCAAAGCTTGCATTGCAAGGCGGATCCCTAACCCCATGACCACCAGGAAAGTCCCATTTACTGAATCAGCTTTGATCTTGGTCTTGAAGTTCAATATTAATCACGTTTCATTGAGATGACTTAACTGCCCCTGATGAGCCTGCCGAAACATCTGGTTCCTTACTGATGCCTCCAATTCCACCATCTCTTTGAATTAGATGGTGGATTGATTATGTATCACATGTCAATCCCCGTCAACTGGTAGCAGCTGTCTGAATGACTATGTCGAAGCAACAATGAGGTAGGAAGGGACTCCCCCAAGTGACTAGCAAGATGAGCAAGAGAGGAAAGAGCAACAACGCTCCGTGGGTTAAGGCGATGTGTGTTGCAGGACCCATGCCTCTGGGAAGGGCAATTTATTAAGCTTTTATATCATCGGCATCTCAGGCGAATTCATGTCAGATCATTTCCAGTGCTGGTTTCAATAGGCACAGCACGCTTCATAGAAGCAAAAGTCAGGATAGATTGTTCAAGCAAGGGTTTTTTTTTTTTTTCTGATTTTCGTGAATTAAATAATACATACAAGCTCTTACAAAGTTAAAACTGACATGTAAGTAAGCGTGTAATGAATCATCGCATACTGAAATTTACGGGAGACATTTTAGGAAAGGTAAAAAAAGGCCGAGGCACATGGTCCCCAAGGAGAGCTCCAAAGCCCAGGAAGATCAGGTCTGGGTGGGAACGCTAGGCTTTCATAGGCCAGCAGAAGGCCCTGCCGCCTGAAATCAGGGTGGTTTCCTAAGCAGGTAGAGAGAAATCATGAAAAGGGAAGTGAGATGTCACCGACACACTTCGCTTCTTCCACAGTTTTGCTTTTAAAAGAAACGTCTCCTGCAGGGCTCTGCTCTGGGGGTTTCCTGGGGAGAATTTCAAAATTCTAGACGGCATGTTGGGGCAATTATTAAGGACGTACAATGTCAGCCTGGCTTCCCCATGAGTTACCAAGCCTACAGTGATGTCTGCTGTGTTTCAACAAGGCCCGTGCATATTATGTTTCTCTATACTGGGATCAGATCAACCTTGCAAAAAAAAAAACAACTGTTTTTTAACTATTTACAAAGTTTTGGTTTGAGATCCTATAAGATTGTTATACTGTATATAATGTATAATAGAGTACTTTAAGCACTAAGTTGTGAGAAAAGACATTTAAGTATCCCTAAACTCCTCAGTAAGAAAGGGAAAGCTCTCAAAAAGGGTTCCCAGCCTTCTTCCTCTAGTCCTCCCCATGCTTGTTAGGACCTTCTGCCTGGAATGCTTTTTCTCCTTTCGGTACATATCTGTTTTATATTAATTAGCATATTTTACTGTTATTTCTCCTTTGTCTCTCTATTAAACTGTTGTTGTCGTTCAGTTGCTAAGTCATGTCCAGCTTTTTGCGACCCCATGGATGGCCGCACACCACACTTTCCTGTCCTTCACTATCTCCAGGAGTGTGCTCAAACTCACATCCATTGAGGCATTGATGCTATCTAACCATTTCATCCTCTGCCACTTTCTTCTCCTATTGCATTCAATCTTTCCCAGCATCAGGGTCTTTTCCAATGAGTCAGCTCTTTGTATCAGGTGGCCAAAGGATTGGAGCTTCAGCATCAGTCCTTTCAACGAATATTCAGGATTGATTTCCTTTAAGACGGACTGGGTGGATCTCCTTGCAGTCCAAGGGACTCTCAAGAGTCTTCTCCAAAAACAAAATTAGAAAGGATCAATTCTTTCGCACTCAGCCTTCTTTATGGTCCAACTCTCACATTCGTACATGACTACTGGAAAAACCATAGCTTTGACTAGACGGACCTTGGTCAGCAAAGTGACATCTCTGCTTTTTAATATGCTGTCTGGTTAATACAATGTCTAGGTTTGTCATAGCTTTTCTTTCAAGGAGTAAGCGTCTTTTCATTTCGTGGCTGCAGTTGGGAGAGTCTCAAAAGCAGAGTTGTGAAAGTTTTATTCTGTCCACAAATACTTCATGAACACTAAAGAAGTGCTGGTCACCATGCCAGGCACCATTGATACAACAGAAAATGAGGCAGACAAGACCGCTGACTGCACAGAGCCTGCATCCTAAGGGGTCTGTCTATGCCCAGGGACTAGCACATGGAGGCATGCAATCAAGACTGCAAGTCTAAATAAACAAAAGGTAAATGAAGCTACTGCCAGGAATTTGAAATTTAGTTGCTATGATTAATTCAGCAACACATATGTGAAGGAAATTTTTAAAAAAAGAGAAAGAGAGAGTAGAAATAGAAAACCTTTAGTCATCTGCATTGTGGTTACATCCCAAGTCATCCTGCTATCACTAACAGCTATTACTGAAAGTAATTGTGTGAATGGCAGGAAACTACATTCCTAGAACCAAGTAGATTTTGTAAAACGTAGTGAATGTGAAATGATGCCAATTTCAATTAAAGAAATGATTACCAGGCTTCCCTGGTGGCTCGGTGGTAAAGAATCTGCCTGTCAGTCCAGGAGACCCAGGTTCCACCCCTTATCTGGGAAGAGCCCACAGGCCAGGAAGCAACTGAGCCCCTGAGCCCCCGCCCCTGCGCCCCCCCCCCTGGGCCCCCGCCCCCGCGCCCCCCCCCTGCGCCCCGCCCCCGCCCCCCCACCCCTGCGCCACGCCCCTGCGCCCCCGCCCCTGGGCCCCGCCCCTGCGCCCCCACCCCTGACCCTGGGCCCCCGGGCTCCGCGAGAGAGGACCCCACCAGGAGAAGGCCACCCACCACAACCAGAGAGACGCCCGGGCAGCAACAACACCCAACACAGCCAGACATGAATAGCTTTAAAAAAAAAAAAAAGAAAGAAAGAAATTATTACCGAAAAATTAACTAAGATCCTTATAAATGTAAGGCATGACGACTGACTTCTTACAATGCGCCTTGAATTCACTGTGTCTAGGACATGGACATGAAGGCCAAAAAAGGCTTTGTAAAACGTAGAAATCAATCTTGTTGAATTTTCCCATACCTTAGTAAGCCCAAACATGCTTCCATACAAACAAGAAGTCCTCATACCCACCAAGACAAAATGAAAAGTCTGGATATTTTAACATATGAGGAAAATGAAAATGCAGCAGTGTTTCCCCCAATTTTCCCCCCACAGAACAATGGTCCAATGAGTTGTTCCTTGTAGAGAGTATTTGGTGCTGTTCAGTCACTAAGTCAAGTCCGACTCTCTTCAACCCCATGGACTGCGCACGCCACACTTCCCTGGCCTTCACTCTCTCCCGGAGTTTGCTCAAATTTGTGTCCTTTGAGTCAGTGATGCCATCCAACCATCTCGTCCACTGTGGCCCCCTTCTGCTCCTGCCCTCAGTCTTTCCCAGGTTCAGCGTCTTTTCCTTGAGTCGGCTCTTCGCATCAGGTGGAAGGACTGGAGCGTCAGCTTCAGCATCGGTCCTTCCAGTGAAGAGTATAGAGTCTGGGAAACACGTCACTCGTAAGGCCCTCTTAGAGTTTTACAAAAAGCACACTATCATATTAATGTCTCTGAAAAGTTCTGCAGGAAAGAAATATGTTGAACTTTGTCATCATTTCCCATGCTTATTTCAACCACTGAATTCTTCTTTGAAGGAATAGCTATTCAGTTAGTGTAGGAAAATCTGCTTTGAAGTTCAATTTATAATACTTTTCTATTTAGTGGTGATCTGGAAAATCAAGACACTCCCAAGGTAAGCCAAGATAATAGTGTCAAGCAATAAAACTACTTTTCCTATGAAAGTATTTATAAATAAAACATGCTGCACAAACAACAATCTTAGTAACATTCTGCCTTTTATTTCCAAATGAAGTCATCACCTCACCACTAGATGGCAACATAATTCCATTTAAGTGTGTGTGTGAATTTTCCCGACAAGAATACATAATTTCATTTAAGTTACTGTGTGTATGTTCGTTCCTTCCTGTCTCTTCGCAACCCCAGGGACTGTAGCCTGCCAGGTTTCCCTGTCCATAGAATTTTCCAGACAAGAATACTGGAGCGGGTTGCCATTTCCTCCTCTGGGGGATCTTCCTGACCCAGGGATAGAATCCATGTCTCACGTTTCCTGCAATGGCAGGCAGGTTCTTCACCAGCTGAGCCACCAGGGAAGCCCCATTTATGTGACATCCACACTGAAAAGAATATTTGAATTTTCTAAGAAGGTACATGTGCATTTATTCACTTTTAGTCATTCTTTCAAACACTTATTAGGAACTTTTAAGTTCTGAGAGCTCTGATGGATGTTGAAAATAAGAGGAAAAATGAGACTGCTCACTGTCAAGAACTATAATTCAGAGGATTTGCTGAGATACTGGGCCTTTCTTCAGCGTCTACAGCAACATGAGAAGAGCTGCAGGTTGAAGTTTAAGAGGAACAAACGGAGCTTGGAAACAGGCTAAAGGTTAGCTGTGGACTTTGAAAAGTTACATGGAAACCATCATCCAAAGACGTAAGGATCTTCGTGATGAAATTTGCATAACTGGTACAGTTTTGGGCTCAGTTTGAGGGCAGAAAGGATGCTCCAGAAGGAGACACCAGCAGCAGGGCCTGGTCAGCTGCCCTGGACCCAAGGAGGAATTTCTCTTGTGTGCCTGCAGTGTGAGAGACAGCTGAACTGCTTCACCTGAGTCAAGAGAGATGCCACCTGTCCTGTGGTGTGTAAGTTTCTATTTCCATCTTACGTGTCCTGAAGAAGTCCCACAAGCCTATGGCGCTGGTACAGGAACCCCAGCCCTTGGCAGTGAGAGAGGTGAGTCCTAACCACCAGACCGCCAGGGAATTCCCTGAGCTGCAGGCTTGACTCCACTGTACGTGCCAAGACACTATGGACTGTAGCCCCCCAGGCTCTTCTGCCTGGCAAGAATACTGGAGTGGGTTGCCATGCCCTCCTCCAGGGAATATTCCCGACCCAGGGATCCAACTCAGGCCTCCTGCAGCTCCCGCATTGCAGGTGGATTCCCTATCGCTGAGCCAGCAGGGAAGCCTCGACTCCAGAGGGGGTTGAATATAAATGCCCCCAGCACCTCGTGGCTGCGCTTTACTGGCCGCTTGTCAGATTGGGCTCCCTCAGATCACCGTCTCCCAGATAGGGAGCTGTCTGGGACCTGCCAGCCTGTCCTGAATCAATCTTCTAGTGCCTTCCACACACACAGACACACACGACGCACACATAGAGGCACAATGATTGATTGCTTAGAATGAGTCCCCCAGGATTGCCTTTTATCCTCTACTTTTCTTTAAACTTAACCTTAAGTTTTGAGTCACTGAGTTGGCTGTTGCATCAAATGATTCTTTAGTTTTACTAGTTGTCTCCCAGATGGGATCAGCACAGATACAGGTGCTGGTTGCTAATTTCTGTAAAATAACTGCCCCCAGAGGACTGGCATTTAAGAGTTCTTGGCGGGGGGGGGCGGTGCGGGAAGAGTTCTTTGGACTTCATCTTCAATAGTAGCCAAAGAATTCAAGTGACAGGTTAACCCAGGAAATCTTTTGCAGTTAATACATAACTAAGAACATTCAGAATGCAACACACACAGTTTAGGTGATCTTGGTATAGTGGTGGGAGAGCAGTGATTGTAAAATGAAGATAATTAACATGTACACTGGGACTCCCAGATGGCTCAGTGGTAAAGAACCCACCTGCCAATGCAGGACATGCAAGAGACTTGGGTTCAGTCCCTAGGTCGGGAAGAACCCCTGGAGAAGGCAATGGCAACCTGCTCCAGTATTCTTGCCTGGAGAATCCCATGTGGCCAGAGTAGCCTGGTGGGCTGCAGTCCAGGGCATCACAGAGTCGGACACAACTGAGCACGCATGCTCATAACATGCACACGCTCTGTGGGGGAGACTAAGGGAAACAGGTGTTCAGCCTAGAAAAACATTTCTCAGTGGACTTCCTACGATGTCAGTGTGGGTTTAACTTTAATAAAACATTTAAAAATTGACTTACTAGCATTTGTGGATTCCAGATGGAGATCCATGCAAGAGCAATGTTTTCTTCTAAGATTCAGCACATTCTTTCATAAATGAAAGTTTGTTTCCCACTAAATTGATCTTACACAGTTGACTGGTTTTGGTAACTACAGATGTGATGGGAACAGGGAAGAATAAAATGTGGATAAAAATAGGGGAAAACCCGATGATTCCTGGATTCCTGGGAAATGACGATGTCCCATCAATTTAACAGCCATATCTTTTATTGAAATTTTATTTCAGCTGCACAAATGAAGGTAGATGTAGGAAATTTAAATGAAACAGCATGATAAAAATAGCAGAGAACCAAACACTCTAAAAAGGAAGTACACTCAAAGCCTAAGGATTCAACATTCACGTTCAGCCTTCAGTTTTGACTGACACGTGCGGCCTGCAAACAAGGAGCAAAACAACTCAAGCATAAAGCGAGATGAAGAGCTGGGAAAGCTTCTGATTTCCCGAATTTTCAAAAAAAACTCTATCGTTGCAGCATACAGGATTTCTCCCGTTTTAATCTTAGAAGCTTCAAAGAAAAGGGAATGGATTATACACACACCTGAGGGCCCACAGTCGTGTATCCACGCACACAGGCACACACATGGTGGTAAGCAGAGTATCTACTTCCTTCTTCCTATCATCTAAGTCTCATTTTATTTATTAAAAGAAAAGTACGCACAGCCCCTCACTGTTTTCCCTTTATCTGACGATTTCTGTGACCTTAACTGCTGTCATCATTGTTACTTTACTAGTGTTTCAACTTGAAATTTAAAAGCGGCTCTGCAGGCCTTAGCCCACTACAGCCCATGGATCGCATCTGGTCTGCCACCTGTTCTTGAAATAAAGTTTGATTGGATATACTCTCATTTGCTACATATTGTCTATGGCTATTTTTGTGCTCTAATGGTAGAGTTACAAAGTAGTGGCAAACATCTAAAATAGTTACTATCTTGCCTTTTACAGTAAAAGCTTGCCAACACCTGGTTTATAGTTTTGTATTAGTTTTAATCCTGTTTTTGGTAACTGTACTATGGTTATGTTAAATGTTAACATTAGGGATTAATAGTGTACAGAAACCCTTTGTATAAGGCTATTTTTGCAACTACTCTGTAGTCTAAAATCAGAAGAGCCAACTCATTGGAAAAGACTCTGATCCTCGGAAAAACTGAAGGGAAAAGGAGAAAGGAGAAGGGGGCGGCAGAGGATGAGATGGTTAGATAGCATCACCGACTCAGTGGACACGAATTTGAGCAAACTCCGGGAGGTAGTGGAGGACAGAGGAGCCTGGTGTGCTGCAGGCCCTGGGACAGCAAAGAGTCAGACGTGACTCTGCAACTAAACAACAACAAGGCCTTGAAAAGGTCAGTACCTACTAGTATGACATGCATTACAGTGTGCAGTTTCAAAAGCTAATTTTGTGGTGGCTGTAATTATGTTAGAAACATGTCCACATGCATCAATCTAAAAAAAAGGTTGAAAACCTACAATGAATCTACGTTTTTTTTAAAAAATGTTATTTTTATTTATTTTGCCACATCAGGTCTCCACTGTATCATGCGGGATCTTTCACTGCAGTGGCAGACTTGCTAGTTGAGGTGCTTGGGTTCAGTCGTTGTGACTCACAAGCTTAGATGTGATCTCAGCTCCCAGACCAGGGACTGAACCCTAGTCCCCCACACTGCAAGGACCAGCAGGGAGGTCCCAAATCTACAATATATTGTTTTACATTTGACCACTGGTTCGTATTTGTAGGAGTCACAGATTGCGTTAAGCATTGCAATAATTTAGAAAGGCATCTAAATCTTTTAATGCTGGACGAATTTTATGCCTGAATCTATGAAATTGCATGAGGACTAAACTTGAGACTTCCTATCATTCTAAAATTCCTCACTCTGGACAAATCATTTTTAGGACACTTTCTTATAAATATCACCCTGTGAAAGCAGACACAGTTCCTCTTATTCTGTATTTTACAATCTTAACCTACATAGGGCTGATCTCAATTATTATCGCAACATAAAATACGACAGGGAGACAAACCTGAAACACTTATAATACAATAGCAAAACTTGCCAAATTCTTTTTTATTTAGTTAATTAGTTAGTTATTTCTGGCTGTGTTGGGTATTCACAGATGTGTGTGGGCTTTTTCCAGTTGCAGCGAGCGGGGGCTACTCTTCGTTGTGGCTGGAACTTGCTAAATTCTTCACCAACGTTCTCTGAAAAAAACTTCTCAAGTCTCTCCTTTTTTAAAAATAATTGTATTTATTATTTATGGCTGTGCCGGGTCTTTGTCGCTGCTCAAGCTTCTCTCCAGTCGCAGCAAGCGGGGCTTAACTCTAGGTGCAGCGCCACCGGGGCGCCCCACAGCGGTGGCTCCTCTTGTCACGGGGCAAGGGCTCGAGGGCACGGGCTTCTGGCGCCGTGGCACTTGGGCCTGGCTGCTCCACAACACGTGGGCTCTTCCCGGATCAGGGATCAAACCCATATCTCCTGCATTGGCAGGCGGATTCTTAACCACTGGGCCGGCAGGGGAGCCCTCTCTTCCTAATTTTAGCAGTGGATTATGGAGAATGTGCGATTTTGTCTTGACATGAAAATATTTCACTGCACAGTGATCTTATCTGATGGGTTTCATATTTTCTGCGTAACTGATACAGGAACTCCTATTTGATTGTCTTCCATCTCGCTATAAAGATCAGGGGGGGGAAAGCAGCAAACTGGGAAACAGCCAGAGTAGTAACATCTGAAGGCTTTCAAAGTATGTTGGTTTTCCCCTCCTTTCCAGCTGTTTGTCTCTATCATCTCACAGCTCACAAAATGGAAAGGTTTCATTGTTAGCGTTCTTTGCAGGTGTCTTTTTTTTTCTTCTTCCAGATTAAAGTCCTGTCTCTCCTTAGTCTCTCTAGGCAGCATTTGACTTGCTCACTTCCTGCTTGATTGCATCAGTGAGCTTTTCGTTTGGCTTAACTCTTCTCATTTCATCTGAATGGTCCTGCTTCAATCTGTCCTAGTCCAGGCCCTCCGTCTGGACTCTGCTGGTGCTGCCCTGTGACCAGGCGGCAGTCTGGTCTGTGTAATGAATCACAGGGCCTGTGGTCAAAAAGATCTGATTTTTCTTCAGAGAACCACATCTGGAATCAACAGACTCACTGCCATTCGTTGGCTCTGTTCTTCCCCAAGGTTTTCTTGCTGGTTCAAGCGTACTGGTTGAAGAGGCCTTAGACGTCACAGGCTCTGAATCTTCCTTTTGGTCCTCTTTTTGTTCTGCTTCTATTATTGATCCCTTTCCAGCAATTCTTTTCCTTCTGGTCAGCAGGGCACATATTGCTTCCACTAAATCGGTACCCTCTAGAGGAAGGGGTCCATTTCCATAACCCACATCTCCTTCAGATGAGGCAGAAGTCACACCAATCAAATTTCCTCTGCTTGGAAAGAGGCATTCTCCATCTGTGACACGTTACTAAGATTTTCTGCCAGCAACTGCAGCTGCAAGTCCACTTAAAGGGCGATTGTCTTCAGACATGAATCCCGGAAAAAAAAAAAAAATCCAGATGCAGGGAGGGGAGGAGCAGGAAGAGAGGGTGGAGGAGGAGGGGGTACTTGATTAAGAAGGGGTGGTGGAGGTGGTGGAGGCCCTGAGGATGGAAGTGGAGTGGGCGGAGGGGACCCTGGGGGAGGAGGGGGTGCAGCTGATGCCTGGGCAGGACCTGTTGGGGGGAGTGGAGGGGTAGGGGGGTGCAGGTGGCCCCACGACATCGCACAGATTTCGGAGGACTCTCCAGAGGCAGAGGCGGGGACACTGGATGTTCTCTGCTCTCCATCCCTCTCTAGCTGCTGCTGCCGCTGTTACCCTCGCCTTTCCGGGTCCAGTCTGTCCAGCCTCTCCCGCTATCTCTCCTGCTCCAGGTGATCCTGACTTTCCCTCTTCTCTCTCTCTCCAGTCGCTCCCTCCCCAGCCTCTCCCTTTCTGCCCTCTCCCTCTCCAATCTTGCCCTTTCTCTTCTTTCTGTCTCCAGCCTTCCCCAAGCCAGCTCCTTTTAAGGTTGCTGGGCTTGTAGCTGCCTTCTTCGAATTTCCAAATTGTGATGGGCCACTGTGAACTTGGGCAGGCAGTCGAGAATTTTCTCCAAGCAACGCTGGCCCTGTTTCCTATGAATTCAACACTTCTAAGGTACGCATGAGGACACTTGCAAAGATGCTGGTATCCTCTTTGTTGAGACCGTACACCTGTCTAGCGTCCTGCCCTTGATGGAAGGTCTGTGTAGCTTGATTGTACTTCAACCCTTTAGGAGCAATACAATTTATCATGATCTGATGATGGTCCCGAATCTTCCTGCCCACCACTCCAAATGTGTTGCTGCCTGTATGATGATAAATATGAACTCTGCTGAACCCAGCAGAACTGCCAGCTGGCACCCACTTTTTACTAGCATCATCTTAAACCCTTACAGCAGCTCTTGCCTGACAGATACTCTGTTTAGTTTTTATTTTAAACATATCACGTCACCCCCTTCTCCTCTACAGTCTTTGCTGAAAAACCAGCTGATAACCTTATGGGAGCTCCCTTGTACGTCCCTGGTTGCTCTTCCTCTGTTGCTTTTACTGTCTTCTACTTCTAATTGTTGTCATCTTGATTACAGTGTGTGGTATATTCTTCTGTGGGTTTACCTGTTTGGAACTCTCTGTATTTCCCAGACTTGGGTGACTGTTTCCTTTCCCAGGTTAGGGAAGTTTTCAGCTATTATCTCTTCAAATTATTTTCTCAGGCCCTTTCTCTCTCTTCTTCTGATACCCCTATAATATGAATCTTAGGGTGCTTAATGATGGTCCAGAGGTTTCTTAAACTGTCCTCATTTCTTTCCATTCTTTTTTCTGCTTCACAATATGATTTCCCCTACTCTGTCTTCCAGCTCACTAATCTGCTCTGCTTCATTTACTCTACTATTGATTCCTTTCAGTGTGTTTTTCATTCCATTTATTGTATTGTTCAGTTGTTTTGGTTGTTCTTTATACTTTCTCTTTGTTTAAAAAATCCTTCTAACTTATGGATCCATTTTTCTCCCTAGTTCTTGGATCATGTTTACAACTGTTGCTCTGAATTCTTTCTCCAATAGACTATCTCCACATCACTTGGCTTGTCTGGAGTTTTACCTTATTCCTTCATCTGAAACAGATTCCCCTGCCACCTGATTTGGGTTAATTTTGTTTTTCAACTTTGGAGAAGTAGCCTTCAGTTGGAGACATCCTATGGGTCCCAGCAGTGCCCTCCTCTCTCATCACCCAAGGGCCAGGGGCCAGCACTCCTAAGGTAGTGCCTAGCCCGCATTTGCAGACTACAGGCTGCTGGATTGTAGTTTTCTTCCTTCTGGTTTCTGCCCCCTGGTGGGTGAGAGGCTGGTCTAGAAGCTTGTATGGGATTCCTGGTAGAAAGAACTGATACCTGCTCTTGGGTGGTTGGAGCTGGGTCCTGGCCCTGTGGTGGGCAGGATGGTGCCTAGGGGCGTGTCCAGAGGTGACTAGGAGTCAGGAAGTCTTTAGACAACCTGTCTGCTAACGGGCAAAGCCAGTGTTCCTGCCCAGTTAGTTGTCTGGCCTGAGGCATCAAGCTCTGAAGCCTACAGGCTGCTGAGTGGGGCCAGGTGTTGCTGCTAAGGACCCAAGCAAGACGCCTGCCTCAAGGAGAGTTCATGCAGAAGAGTAATCCCCAAAATACCTGCCACCAGGTTTTGGACCCCAGCAGGAGCCACAGCTGCGCCCCACCCCAACAGGAGACCCTCCCAGACCAGCAGGTAGGTCTGCTCCAGAGATCTTGGGGGACTTCCCAAGTGACAAGAGGTGAGCCAGGACAGAGCTAGACCTTGAACCCCAGTCTTCTACCACCCAGGCAAGGTTCTTTCCAGTATTGCATCATCAATTTTGGAATTTAGAAAAGATCCTCCCTTTGGAACTACTTTTTCCCTGCTGGATCCCAGCTGGCTGCTCATCCTCAGACGAGAGCTGATGTGTGAGTGAACGTCTCCTGCAGGATTCCCCAAGGAGACACTCAGAGGCAGAGATCTGCGTGCAGGACATTTGCCGGAGAGTGCTCTCAGAATGAGCACCTTGAAGGGACAGAGAAAGGCAGGACTGGGCAGAAACAGAACCTGACACCTTAGATATTTCCACTCACTGCTCTGAGTGGAGATGGTCCTTTGGGTCATTCCAGATCCAACCCAGGGGGTGAGACCTTCACACTCCCCACACTGACCATTCATTGGAAGCAGGGGGCATAACCATAGGCCAGGCAGCTCCTTTTAGCTGAGGGCAAAACTCAGTGAGCTAACATCAGGGCGTGCAGGGTGTCATTCCTTTTTGGAGACTTGAGGGGGAAATGTGTCTGCTTTTTGCAGCCTCCAGAGACTGACCACACTCATTGCCCACGGCCCCCTTCCTCCACCTTTACATGCCATTCATTTCATATGACTCTGATCTTTCTTCGGTCCTCTCGTCTCTTTCTGACTTCAGCAGGGAAGTGTTCTTTCTTTTTAAGGACTATGTGATTAGACAGAGCCTACCTGCAAGAACCAGGCTCACCTTTCCATCTCTAGATCCTTACTGTACTCATATGTTGTACAAAGTCCTGCCATGTAAGGTCACAGGTTCCAGGGATAAGGAAGTAGACCTATTGGTGGGGGGCATTATTCTGCCTGCCACAATACAAATTAAATATATGTATAAGAATACTTCATATGTTCATAGCAGCATCATTCATAATAGCCAAAAAGTACAAATGACCCAAACGTCCAGCGACTGGTGTGTGTGTCGAAAGTGAAAGGGAAGTCACTCAGTCACGCCCGACTCTTTGTGACCCCATGGACTGTAGCCCACCAGGCTCCTCCATCCATGGGGTTTTCCAAGCAAGAATACTGGAGTGGATTGCCATTTCCTTCTCCGCTGTGTGTGTACGAATGTGTATATATAAATAACGTTCAGTTGCCAAGTCCAACTTTTCAAGACTCCATGGACTGCAGCACACCAGGCCTCCCTGTCCCTTACCATCTCCTGGAGTTTGCCCAAGTTCTTGCCCATTGAATCAGTGATGCCATCCAATCATTCCAGCCTCTGTCGCCCTCTTCTCCAGCCTTCAATCTTTCCCACCTTTAGGGTCTTTTCCAACGAGTTGGCTCGTTTCCTTTAAGATTGACTCGTTTGATCTTCTTCCTGTCCAGGGGACTCAAGAGTCTTCTCTGGCACCTCAGTTCAAAAGCATCAATTCTTCGGTGCTCAGCCTTCTTTAGTCCAGTTCTCACATCTGTACATGACTACTGGAAAGACCACAGCCTTGACTATGAGAGGGTAACAGGCAGGAAGGCCAGGGGTCTCCAAGTGGAGGAAATAGGCTGCAAGTGTCAGACATTTTTCTTCTCTCTCTTAAGCAGCAGGAGGAAACAAACTAGCGTTACATTTTTCCCCTTCTCGATACAAATTTAAAGAGGTTTCTCTTAAAATTCTGTGTTGCCATAATGACACCTAGTTCCACCTGAACTTAACTTTTCTCAAACCTTGAGCTAAGCAATGCATTTTTCTTATGGAAATGTTTGTCTTAAGCTATTTAATGAGCTCTGTATTTACCCCAGACTCTGTCTTCACCTTGGTTCCAGTTCCGCCTAAAGGCTCAGAACCAACTTGACAAACCAGTATGTTATATTCACACACTGCTCTCCTGATCCGTGTTAATGAAACTATATGTTAGTATGGAGATCTGCCTTTCTTCAAGACTCACATCAATCGGTTTAGGGCCCGGATGACTCACCTGGTGCCAAGGTTATTTCCAAATGTATCTTGTGGGTGAGGGGCCTGGTGCCATTCTGAGTTTTGAGACATTTCCTCTCTTTAATTAGTAGCCTGCTGGCAGCTGTATAACATCCAGCTAAAGACTAGCAGAGGCGGCACTCTTTCTGCCCCCTTCTGATGTCTATGTCAGCTTTCTCTATCTCTTTTATACTTTAGTAAAACTTTATTACACAAAAGCTCTGAGTGATCAAGCCTCGTCTCTGGCCCTGGAATGAATTCTTCTCCTCCAGAGGCCAAGAATCCCGGCGTCTTTCATGGTTTAGCAACTTTTCAACTATACGGGCCTTTGTCAGCAAAGCGATGTCTTTGATTTTCAACACATTGTCGAGGTTTGTCACAGCTTTCCTGCCGAGAAGCAATCGTCTCCTTATTCACGGCTGCAGTCACCGTCCACAGTGACTTTAGAGCCCAAGACGAGGAACTCTGTCACTGCTTCCACCTTTTCCCTTCTACCTGTCACGAAGTGATGAGACCCAATGCCATGATCTTAGTTTTTTAATATTGAGTTTTAAGACAGCTTTTTCACTCTCACTCTCCACCCTTACCAAGAGGTCCTTTAGAAGCGATGGTTAGAACCCTGTAGGGGACATCTGACTGACTCCGGCCTGAGAAGAGAGTGTGCCGAGGCTGTCTGCTCTCATCGTGTTTACTTGACTTACACGCAGAGCACATCGTGGGAAACGCCGGGCTGGATGAGTGACAAGCTGGAATCAAGACTGCCAGGAGAAATATACAAATGTAGTATAGGTAAACCTATAGAAACATGAGTAGGTTAGTAGTTTCCAAGGGCTGAGGAGGCGGAAGTGGTCAATGACTTTAGGGGTGATAAAAACGTCCCCAGATGAGACTGTGGTGACTGTTACACAACTATATGAATATCCAAAGTCACTGAACTGCACAATTTAGAGGCAGGGATTTTACGGTATGTGAACACTATCTTAAGAAAGTTGTGGGGCTTCCGTGGTGGTCCAGTGGCTAAGGGTCTGCCCGGCAGGGCAACGGACACCAATTCGATCCCCGGTCTGGGACCCGTGTGCCACAAGTACTGAGCCTGCACACCACAGCTGAGAACCACACTACTGAAGCTGGGTGCCCTGCAGCCTGTGCTCTGAAACAGAGGGGCCACTGCAATGAAGCCGGAGCACCGCCGCTAGAGAAAGCCCACCCAGGAAGGAAGGCTCAGTACAGCCAAAAAATAAATATGCAAAAAAGTTATTAAAAAAAAAAGCTGTTTAAAACTGCCTTACAGGGGAGGTTCCCTGGTGGTCCAGTGCTTGAGACTCCATGCTTTCACTGCCAAGGGTCCAGGTTCAACCCCTGGTTGGGGAACTAAGATCCTGCAAGCCCGGGAGTGCGGCCAAAAGAACAAAAGATGCCTTAGAGGTAATATGTCTTTCATTTTACATCAGACAGTCAGGCATGAGCAACAGGGATAGCCTAGCCTAGCCAGCAGGATGCAAGCTGATCTCTGAATCCCATCCCAGACATGCAGAGGAGAGCTCATAGACATGCTACAGACCCAACCACAGTGACTTTTCCAACTTCTGCATCTGCACCCTGGGCACACCGGGGATACAAATCAACCACAGGGGCTTCCTCAAGTCAGCTTAGGCAGCTAGGAGCCCAGTAGGGTTTCACTAATATTCTATACATACATACATCTGATTATGACAGACTGAATTATGGGGAGATACACACAACAGAGCCTATTGTTATGTAACTTGCAACTGTCAACCGGCCTTGAGCGTGTGCCCATTTCAATTCCTTTCTTGATTGGCGGTGGGTACAAGCCCTGTTTTGCACAGGGCACAACCAAGAGGAGGAGACAGGAAGGATAAAAAGGGGGAAACCAAGAGAGATGGGCAGACGACTCCTTTGGGGTAGAAAGTATTACAGGGTAGGGGCCGTCCGTGTGGGCTGGAGTTGAGCCTTCAGGGACCCACCTTTCCAAACCTTAGTTAGTACCTGAGTCCCTGGGGCGATAGTGGCAGCCCCTCAGAGTCCTTCTGGGTCTTGGTTGACACACCCCAAGCGCATTTCTTGTTGGAAGTGCCCAATGGCCATGGTGTAAGAACAGAGGCTTTGAGCCTCTGGACCTAGAAAGAGGTCACTGACATAAACAAAAGGTCTCCCATATAACATCTCAGAAGGAGGCACTTTATACCTGGTTGTCCTAGTTAGTGAGCAATGCTGAGACTGAATTCTGGGTAAAGGTGATGCCAATGGACAGAAACTATATTTTTAACAAGTGCTTCAGAAAAGTCATCTACCTTACAGGGATAATACAAATTCACAAGGGATGTGATGAGAATGAAATTGGAACATGATATAATTAGTAAAATCAAATACAATGTCCCCTCCCAAGAAAGATTTCCACACCCTAACCCCTGGAACCTGTGATTATGCTACCTGACATGGCAAAAGAAGCCTTGCAGATGTGATTAACTTTACGGTATTTAGAGATGCTGAGATTACTTTGGATTATCTGGGTGAGTTCAACCTAACCACATGAGTCCTTAGATGCAGAGAACCTTTCTCGGACATCAGAGACAGAGATGACGTTGCTGGCTTTGAAGATGAAAGAAGGGTGTCAACAGCCAAGGAATGTGCTGACCTCTAGAAGCTGGAAAAGACAAGAAAAGAAATTTTCCTTTTTGTCTCCAGAAAGAATGCATCCCTACAGACATCATGATACTAGGCCCATGAGACCTGTGTTGGACTTCTACAGAACTGTGAGATAAGAGTATTGTTTAAGCCACTAAATTACCACTAAATCTGTGGTGATTTGTTAATCAGCAATAGAAAATTCTTACCAAACAGCACAAAACTCAAGTTTTACCCATCCCATGGGTAAAAGCACAGTTACATTAAAAAAAAAGTGAGCAAATTCTACTGACTTCTGCCCCCACCTACTCAGTCCCTGCTGAAGAGTCCCTCAAACTTCTGAGGGTTCTCAGAGGATCTGTATATTCATGAAATAATCTGCTTCTGAAATAATCCATTTCTAAATAGTACAAGTACTCTATCAATTGTTTAAAATTGCTAATAAAAGTCTTACTGTATAGGATGGGGAACTCTATTCAATATCCCGTGAGAAACCATAGCAGAAAAGAATACGAATGAGCTTATAATAAATGAGCTTCCCTGGTGGCTCAGACAGTAAGGGATCTGCCTGCAATGCCAGAGACCGGGGTTCCATTCCTGGGTCAGGAAGAGCCTCTGGAGAAAGGAATGGCTACCCACTCCAGTATTCCTGCCCGGAGAATCCCATGGATAGAGGAGCCTGGTTAGGTTACAGTCCATGGGGTCACAAAGAGTCTGACACAACTGAGCAACTAACACTTTCACTTTTATTATGTATAACTGAATCACTTTGCTGTATGTCAGAAATTAGCATATACTTCAACAATTTTTTTTAAAGAGATTAAAATACTCCCCTCCCTCCAAAAGAGATGATGTACTGGATAGGCTCCAGTCTCCTTTGGGGACCACCCCTGCTACACTAGACCCCAGCTCTTGTCAGGCACTCATTCCACCCCTTTGATCACCAAATTTCTGGAAAGCCTTTAAATGGGCAAAACTGCTCTGGAGTCATTCATTTGGTGGGGAAGGCAGGGGGAATGCTGGCTGTCTCCGTGAGAGGAGCCTCAGGGCAGTACCTGTGGACCTGCAACGGTTCAGAGGATTGGCAGTGAACTTGGTCTCTCTTTCATTCTAGTCCCCCATTCTGCCTCCACAGGCCTCAGAGTTAAGTCCAGAGGGAGTGGGGAGGGAGATTAACCACCCCGCACCCAGAATGGTCCCCTCACTACAGTTACGTCCCAGGGCACCAGGCTGTAACAGGTTCCTGCTCCCCCAAAGCAAATTTGTTTCCCAAGACTCTTTTCAGTCCCCCAGCAAACAGGTTTGAAGAGCAAGAAGTGAAGGGCAGTGAAAAGGTGACAGGAACAGCGGACTGCAGGTGGGATGGAGGGACTGCACTGCTAGAGTAGGCGGCCTGGTGTCACTGGAAGGAGTTTGTGTGGTCCGGCTGCTCGCCACTCAAAAGCAAACAGGCCAGGTTGGTGGGAAGGAAAGTTTGCTTTATTTCAGATGCTGGCAACTCTGGGGAGAGGGTAGCAGACATCTGTTCAAAGGCCGACTCCCTCCACCCCCTCCACAAGAATGGGGTGAGAGCTTTTATAGACAGAGGGGGGCAGTGGCTATATGCAGAAACAGCACAGGCATCCTAACAGTCATCTTCAGATTGGTCATCAGTGGTCTGACCAGCATCATCTTGAGTGTTTTCGGTACAGTTAATCTTCAGGTCCAGGGTCCCTTTGTTCTCATTTCTTTGTGGCCAATTCTTGGAATTGTGGCCGCTCATGTCCTGGGTACAGCCTGGTCATCGTGTAGCTAACTTCACCTGGTGTTTTGGTATCTGTAAGACAGCTCACAGGACATGGGTCGTAATAGTATCTACAGCCCCTGAGAAAGAACTAAAGGTCCCTGACTATGCTTAATGTCTACATTATTATTTAGTCTCCTTTAACTGTTTTCCTTTGTTTCTGCATTTCTCACTTCTCTGATTAAACTTATTCTTTGACTAAAGTTTTCCACAAAGGCAGGCAGAGGACATAGCGTGGGGGTATGGTAAGGACCATAGGGTCCTGCTCCATTTTCAGTGGAGAGTAGAGCAGAGGAATGAAACAGAGAATGCCAGTGAAGGGCTGCAGTCACTGGTAGTAACAAGAAACAACAGAAGTGCTTAACAAATGTTAACTAGTAGGGGAAAAAATACCTTTTCCCCCTGCAAAGGACTATTTTCCCTCCAAACTGAACATCTACTCTACCCTGTGTTATGTTCAGTTGTGTCTGACTCTTGTGACTCCATCAGCTCAGCTCAGTTGTCATGTCTGACTCTCTGCGATACCATGGACTGCAGCACACCAGGCTTCCCTGACCAAGCTCCTGGAGCTTACTGAAACTCATGTCCATTCAATCAGTCATGTCATCCAACCATCTTATCCTCTGTCATCCCCTTCTCCTTCTGCCTTCAATCTTTCCCAGCATCAGGGTCTTATCCAGTCAGTTCTGCGCATCAGGTGGCCAAAGTATTGGTGTTTCAGCTTCAGCATCAGTCTTTCCTCCAATATTCCAATGAATATTCAGGACTCATTTCCTCTAGGATGGACTGGTTGGATTTCCTTGCAGTCCAGGGGACTCTCAAGAGTCTTCTCCAACACCACAGTTCAAAAGCATCAATTTTTCAGCACTCAGCTTTCTTTATGGTCCAACTCTCACACCCACACATGACAACTGGAAAAACCATAGCTTTGACTAGACAGACCTTTGTTGGGAAAGTAATGTCTCTACTTTTTAATATGCTGTCTAGGTTGGTCATAGCTTTTCTTCCAAGGAGCAAGCATCTTTTAACTTCATGGCTGCAGTCACCATTTGCAGTGATTTTGGAGCCCCCCAAAATAAAGTGTCTGTTTCTACTATTTCCCCATCTATTTGCCATGAAGGGATGGGACTGGAGGCCATAATCTTAGTTTTTTGAATGTTGAGTTTTAAGCCAACTTTTTCACTCTCTTCTTTCACTTTCATCAAGAGGCTCTTTAGTTCTTCACTTTCTGCTGTAAGGGTGGTGTCATCTGTATATCTGAGGTTACTGATATTTCTCCCGGCAATGTTGATTCCAGCTTGTGCTTCATCCAGCCCTGCATTTCACATGATGTACTCTGCATGTAAGTCAAATAAGCCAGATGACAATACACAGCCTTGACGTACTCCTTTTCCTATCTGGAACCAGTCTGTTGTTCCATGTCCAGTTCTAACTGCTGCTTCTTGACCTGCATACAGATTTCTCAGGAGGCAGGTCAGGTGGACCTTACCCCATTGTGACCCCATGGAATGCAGCAAATCAGGATCTTCTGTCCATAGAATTCTCCAGGCAACAATAGTGGAGTGGGTTGCCATGCCCTCCTCCAGGGAATCTTCCCAATCCAGGGATGGAACCCTTCCCTCCTCGCATTGTAAGAGGCTTTGCCGCTGAGCCACTGGGTAAGCCCCCTACATACGACTAAAGCCGGAGGATCTTCCAAACACCCAAATCACAAGCGGAAGAAACAGCAAATTCCTTTCACCCATGCAAGTGAGTCGCGTTTAGGTAATGCCAGCAGGGAGCAGCATCGATGTTTACCTGAATACGTTACGGTTCATTATACAAAAATACCGGCACACAGTCTCTCGGGAAAATTCCAACGTAAAAGGGCACTCCGCCTTCACCGCCCCCGGCCCACCGCCCGCCGTCCCATCGCAGGGGTCGCCGAAGGGCGAGCACGCGGAGCCCGAGCGGACAGACCCACGGACGCGCGCGGCCCGGCAGAGGGCGCCCCGCGCGGCAGGCCGGGGCCCGCGGCTTCAAAAGGAAGCGGGCCGGCCCCGCCCCCGGCCCCGAGGCAGCCGGGAAAGATGGCGCCGTCCCCGGCGCGCCGCGCCGGCCGCGCGGGGGCTTCCCCAGGCGGGCTCCGCGGGCCTCCCCGCGCGCCCGCTCCCGCGGCGGCCTCCCTGCGCCCCCGGCCCCAGCTCCCCGGGGAAGCCGCCCGGCGCCCGCCCGGCCGCCCCGCCCCCGGAAGTGACGACACCCGGCCCCGCCGCGGTCCCGTCGGGCCTCGCGGCGGCGCGGGAAGATGGCGGCGGCGGGAGCCGTGGAGCGGAGCTGCGTGGAGCTCGGCGGCGCCGAGCGCGAAAGGCCGCGGCGCTTTCGCGAGTTCCGCGTTTGCGGCACAGGTACGGCGGCCTCCCGGCGGAGCGCGGGGCGAGCCTCCCCTCGGGCCTCCCCGGGGACGCCTCAGTCCCGGTCCCCCGTCACCCTGCGAGCCCACCTGCCCCCGGGCCCCGGCCGCAGAGCCGCCCGAGGGCCCGGCGTCCTCCGCTTCCCTCCCTTCCCTCCCGCGCCGACTGTCAGCCCGCCCCGCCCCGCTTTCGCGGCGACCTCAGTCCGTGTCAGCCCCGAGAGCCGCGTGCGCAGGCTGACCGCTCACCTTCCGCAGGAGCTGCGAGTGCGGCGGCCGGAGCCGGCAAGTGCGGCGAGAGCGCGGGCGGCTTCTGCTACGCGGAGAGCGGCAAGCTGTTCTCCGTCACCAGAAACAGATTCGTTCACTGGTACGTGCTGGCTCTGGCAAGCCCGCCGGAAGGTCGGGTCGTTCGGCGGCTGAGTATTCGTGGCTGGCCCTAAGGTGTCTCGCATTTCCCGAAGTGGTTGTAGACGGGAGAAGAAGAAAAGGCCGCTTTCTGTTTATGTCTTAGTCAGTGGAGAATTAAGGACGCCCAGAGTTCTGGAAGAGGTACCCTCCCAGGCAACACTAAAAGCAGAAGTGTAGCATAGGGGCTAAAGCCCCAAAGACCAGTTTTTAACCATGAACCCATTACCTATTTGCAGTGCTTTACCTTCATTCTATGAATGGAGCTTCCTTCATTCTATGATGTGTTTGGCGGGCATTGATAGGTGTCCTGGGGACGAAGTGACTAACAAAAACAATCACCATTTCCATCCTGCAACGTGTGGCAGTGTAAGGAGAGAAGTGGACCTACCTTTCATGGGGCAGTTTTGAGAAAGAAAAAGGCATTAAGCTAATGTTCAGATGTAGGTATATCAATACAGATTTTTCATACTTGCCTCGGAGGAGAAGAATAGCGCTTTGAGAGGCTAATGGGAAGACCAAGTATTATTGATGGGGCCGGGAAGGCCTAAAGTAAGTCACATTTAGCCTGAGACTGGAAGGGTGAAAGGTTAGCCAGGCAACGTGCTGGGGGAGAGGGCAGTTGAGCAAGTGGGATCACTGTCTCCAAAATCCATGAGGTGAAAAGAGTTTGATAGGTTCGAGGAACTGACTGAAGATCTTTGTGGCCTGACTGCAAATGGGCAAAATGGATAAGGACATGAGAGATGCTGAGCCTAGGTAGCCAGGCTGGACTCATCATGAAGGGCCTTGGGCTGTGCTTGGTCTTTGTTCGGGTGCACGGGCTTCTCATTCCAGTGGCTTCTCTTGTTGCAGAGCACAGGCTCTAGAGCTTAGTTACTCCGGAGCATGTGGAACTTTCCTAGGCCAGGGATCGAACTCGTGTCCTGAGAGTTGGCAAGCGGATTCTTAACCGCTAGACTACCAGGTGCTGAGGTCCAGCCTCAGTGGGTCCGGGGGTCTTGAGGGATGAGTGGCTGTCGGGAAGTACGGAGCTGAGTCAGTGTGGTGATGGAGGGGTCTCTCTCTATTGTTGTTGGTTTACAGTTTTTATACCCAAGAAACACACCCATTACATCACAATTATTCTATACAATCTTGTTTTCTGCCTACCATCAACAACTTTAACATTAAGCTCATTTTCCTTGCAGAAGTCGGATTTCTGCATAATTAGATTTAACAATAGTATGTTTACCATTTGAATGTCTCCAGCATACTTCAGATAAGTACATCAATCTAAGTAGAAAGGTTACATTTCTCTTATTAGGTGCAACTACGTAGAAGCTAGAAGGAAGGGCTTAAGCTTGAAACTGTTTTATTCTATTAACCTATTCCCTTCTTAGGAGGAAAAAGAGAAAAGAGGACAGACAGTTTAGCAGCACTGCTTTAACAATAAAACCCTATTAACCTTATAACTACTATAATGAATTCCTTTGTCTACAATATTCTAGAGCAATCAATATCTCCAACTATGCTGGCCACAGTTATGAGCATTCCTAAGTCCCATTCCAGCCTGGTTTCTTCACGGAAGGGAGCCTCCTCCGTGGAGTGATTGGGGGAGTGGGATGTGGAAAGGTGACCCAAGTACGAGCCTTTCTGGTGGTGGCCTTGCCATGACCCCCAGACAACTCTTGGTAAACTCCCCAGTAATGAGTAGGAGGTGTACTAATCTATTTAAATGTCCCTTATCCCTCCTTTGTCCTGGGGAAGGGAATCTGTCTTCCCGGATTCTCTGAGGGAAATAAGGTCTGAGGGAATTATCTCAGGAGAATTTTTTCTAACTGGGACTGACCTACTGAGATGAGCTAATGTTCCGGAGCATAAACAGAACTTCCCAAGAAAAATACCAGGAGGGGCCTTGCCTTGGGATGCCCCTTGGGATCCGCTTTGCAGTTTCCTTCTTAGTCTCGTGATCTTGTCATCCAAGTGAGGGGACATCCTGACAGCTCCGGCAACCAGGGACGCCCCAAGATTGTAAATTTTAACCTGAGTACGTTGAGCAGTCACTGAAAGTCTATAAAGGATTACTAACATGATCAAAATCACGTTTTAAAATAATCAGTCTACTTTGTGTAAAGTAGATTTGGGATGGATGGGTAAAATACAAAAGTTTGCTTTTATGATGGACCAAGTAAGACATGTTGGTGGCTCACCTTGGGAGTGGCTAGAAAAACAGATGGATTCAGGATACACTTAGAGGGTAGCTTCGTTAGGACCTGGTGATAGACTGACTATGGGATAAAGGATGGTGACGGAAAAGGAGGGAGCAAGGACAAGTTCCTGTCTTTTGGTGTGACTGACCAGATATCCTGCAGAAGGACTGCCATCTGCTGAGATGTAGAAGACAGGTTTTGGAGAGATGGTGAGTAGTTTTTTACACGTGCTGTTAAAGTGTCTGTGTCGTTGCTCTCTGACACTGTCAAGTAGGCGTTGAAATTTATAGGCTCAGAAGAAAGACCTGTGTTAGAGGTGCAGATCTCATTGATTTCAGAAATATTTTTGAGAGCCTAATATGTTCTGGCACTAGTGCTAAAGAATCCACCTGCCAGTACAGGGGACACAAGAGATGTGGGTTCAATCCCTAGGTCAGGAAAATCCGCTAGAGGAGGGCATGGCACCCCACTGCAATATTCTTGCCTGGAGAGTCCCATGGACAGAGGACCCTGGTGGGCTGCCTAGGGCTGTAGGTGGCTGAGAGTCAGGCACAACTCAAGTGACTTAGCACACACACAGTATGTTCCAGTGAGTGTTTAGGGACTGGGAACATAACAGGGAACAAAGCTGACAGTCCTTGCTCTCGTGGAGGGAGCTGATCAACAACAGTAACCCCAAAAGACAATAGTTCATCAGGTGATAGGCGGAATGGAGAACAGGGAAGAGAGAAGGGGAATTATTACTTTTAATATTTCACATAGGATACTTGGGCAAGACCCAATGATAAGTTAACATTTGAGCAGAGGAAATAAGGGTACCTAGGGGATGAGATTTCAGGTAGAGCCTTCGAAGAAAAAGGCAAAAATCCTGCGACAGGAGCTTGTGTGTTGCTTTCCAAGAATGGCAAAGGGCCAGAAGGCTGCCTCTTGAGAGAATGGAGGAGAGAGGAATAAGGTAGCCAAGGGGCGGATTAGGGCTTTGTCGGTTATTTTAAGGCTGTGGCTTTTACTTTGAGTGAGAGGAGGGTTTTAAGTGAAGAAGTGTTATGAATAACTGTTTTTAAAAGATTGCTTGTCTGCGGTGTTGAGGACAGAGTGTAGTAGGAAGGGGTGGGAGGAGGGAGACCAATTAGAGGTTGGTGCCACAGTCCGCACAAAAGATGATGGTGGCTTAAAATGAGTTTGGTAGTGTTAGCGGCCGTGAGGGATGTTCATAGTGGACCTGTTTTGAGGTGATTCTGTTAGAATTTAGTATCAGGTCAGATGTAGGGTATATAGAAAGAAAAAATTCAAGGGTGAACCCGAGAATTTTGGCTTAAGCAACTGGAAGTTATAGAGACTCCATCAGTGAGTTGGGGAAGAAAGTGCAGGTGAAGCGGACATTTTTTTCTGGTTCCCTGGGACCAGGAATTCTGTTTTGGACAGGTGTAGCTTGAGATCCCTGACATACAAGTGCAAGTTGAGGCAGTAGTCAGGAGGTGAGTGGAGAGTGTGGGCTGAATCAGATACAGATGGAGAAATGATTGTCAGTCAAAGCTGTTAAACCAAAGGCGCTCACCTGCAGTAGCGGTCCCCAGCCTTCTTGGCACCAAGGCCCAGTTTCGCGGAAGACGATTCTTCGCAGCCCGGGGAGGGGGAGTGGGGTGGGGGGCTGGTTTCAGACGATTTGGGCACATTCCATCTGTGTGCACTTGGCGGTTACGACCTCAGCTCCGCCTCAGATCACGCGCATTAGGTCCCGGAGGCTGAAGACCGCAGACAAAGAGAGTGGATTCAGGTAGTGTGGTAGGTGAGAGGTCGCTAGTTAGGACATTCCCAGCATGGTGCTTCCTACGGTTCCAAAGCTGCTACATAGCAGAGTTGTGTCTGAGGAAGAGTCTACCCTGCTTCCTAGCAGGAGGAAGCTTTAGCAGGGAAACACCCACATTTATAAGATCACTGTAGTGTGATGCTATAGTAATAATATGTAGAGGCCACATTACACCATAAGGTGTGAGTGTGTGGTGTGAATTTTAATCAGGTGGAGTTTAATTGAAATGATTATTGTTCTAAAGGTTTCCCAGGTGGCTCTAGTGGTAAAGAACCCGTCTGCTGGTGGGAGAGACAAAATAGACCTGGGTTCAATCCCTGGGTCGGGAAAATCCCCTGGAGGAGGGCATGGCAACCCACTCCAGTATCCTTGCCTGGAGAATCCCGTGGACAAAGGATCCTAGAGGGCTGCAGTCCATAGGGTTGCAAAGAGTCTGAACTAACTGAAGCGACTTAACACTGTTCTAAACGTACTATCAAGTTTGGAAACGTCTCCTTTTAACAGAGAGTCAAATCATAACAGTTGGATTGTATAGAATACTGTGTTTTGTTGACTATGCAGTGTGGTTGGCAATGTAAGAGTTGATTTGAGTTTGCTTATCCAGACTTTTTGAATTAGGAGAGCTCACCTGAGAAGTGTTGTCACACATTTCCACGCAACAATCAGAAAGAACACCGTAGACTCTTTCCTTTGTTGTGTTTTTACAAATGTCTCTTCTTTTTAACAGGAAAACCTCTGGAGACACATTGGAGCTGGTGGAAGAGTCACTGGACATTAATCTGTTGAATAATGCAGTTCGCCTCAGATTCCAAAACTGCGTCCTTCTACCTGGAGGAGTTCATGTCTCTGAGACTCAGAATCATGTGACAATCTTGATATTAACCAGTCAGACAGTGCACAGGTTGCTTTTACCGCACCCTTCCCGGATGTATAGGAGCGTACGTTGGTGACGTATAGTGTCCTTTATTTCTCAGGTTGCTCTGTCATGAATCTGGTATTAGAGCAGTGTCCTCTGGAATTGAGGAAAGGCCGGTTCCTTGCTAGCCCTAACCAAGCACACTTTCATGTTGCTGTTTAATCGATAAGTCGTGATCGACTCTTCTGCGACCCTATGGAATATAGCCCGCCAGGCTCCTCTGTCCATGGAATTGCCCAGGCAAGAATACTGGAGCAGGTTGCCATTTCCACCTCCAGGGGATCTTCTTAACCCAAGGATCGAACCGACATTTCCTGCATTGCAGACAGATTCTTTACTGAGGAGCCACTGGGGAAGCCTCATACTTTCATAGTTACTATTTAAAATGATCAAATACATTGTAAGTTGCAAAAATAGTTTCATTAAAAAGAACAGCTTCCTTTTTCAGCTCAACAATTTTTTACTTAAAAACATTGATAGTAATTGGGAGGAATTGAGCAAAATCTAGTTTATTGTGTTTTTAACAGGTTTTTCTTTTTCATTTCTCCACAGGAGTTGGCAATCGAAAGTCAGATGCAGTCAATATTCACTGACATTGGAAAAATTGATTTCAGCGATCCTTGCAACTGTCAGTTAATTCCAGCAGTACCTGGCCTCTCCCCTAGTTCTACCACTTCAGCAGCCTGGCTGAGCAATGATGGGGAGGCTCTGTTTGCTCTACCATCTGCCTCTGGAGGAATCTTTGTTCTTAAACTACCTCCTTATGACGTACCTGGTAAGAACGGGAATGCAGCGTGGGTTTAATTTTAAACAGAGAAATACTGACATTAAGACAGAAGTTAGAAGTCCAAGGCCGTTATCCAGTGCAGGAACTGCTTCCAAACCACCCTAAAATGGTTATTCATTGTTGCTTGCGTAATAAGTCCCTAAAACTTTACAGTTTTTTCCTAAGAGAGTGGGATTTTATACAGTGAGTGAGGAACTGCAGCTTACTGGAATATAGGAAAACAGCTAACTGTAAGGTGGCCTGTTGTAAGTCCTTTAGTAGAGATGGGTTGACTGATGTCTGTCTTCAGTTTGAGGTGCTGTAACTAAAGTTTAACTGAAACAAGGAAGCTCAGTGCTCCAAGTTACCACCTTCTCTTACCTGAACTGTTGCATTTGCTTCCTAATTACCTTCCTAGATCTGTCCTTAGCCCTCTGCAGAAACTTCTCAGGCAGACCAGTACATTTAAAACCTAAGTTGAGTCGTGCTGTTCCGCTTCTTGAAGCCCTCAGGTTAGGGCTGTTCATCTGACTCCAGTAAACCCAGCGTTCTTCTGGTGACACCCTGCTGCCTCTCTACCTTCATCTTCTCAGTCTTTCTCCCCTCCTTCTCCAGACCAGCCACGTGTCTTCTGGCAGTTCCTTGAACATACCAGGCACATCTGCCTAAGGGCTTTGGTAGTGTTCGATTGCTCAGTTGTGTCCGACTCTCTGCGACCCCATGGACTGCAGCGCGCCAGGCTTCCCTGTCCTTCGCCATCTCCCAGAGCTTGCTCACACTCATATCCATTGAGTCAGCGATGCCATCCATCTCATCCTCTGTCGTCCCCTTCTGCCTTCAGTCTTTCCCAGCATCAGGGTGTTTTCCAGTGAGTCAGCTCTTCACATCTGGTGGCCAAAGGATTGGAGCTTCAACTTCAGCATCAGTCCTTGCAATGAATATTCAGGATTGATTTTCTTTAGGATTGATTGGTTTGATCTCCTTTGATCATCCAAGGAGCCCTCAAGAGTCTTCTCCAACACCACAGTTATCAATTCTTTAGTGCTCTGCCTTCTTTATGTTCCATTTGCAAATCCATGCATGACTACTGCAAGAACTATAGCTCTAACCATACAGACCTTTGTCAGCAAAGTGATGTCTCTGCTTTTTAAGATGCTGTCTAGGTGGGTCGTAGCTTTTCTTCCAAGAGGCAAGCGTCTCTTAACTTCATGGCTGCAGTCTCTGTCCTCAGTGATTTTGGAGCCCAAGAGCATAAAATCTCTCACTGTTTCCCCATCTGTTTGCCATGAAGTGATGGGACCGGTTGCCATGATCTTAGTTTTCTGAATGTTGAGTTTTAAGCCAGCTTTTTCACTCTCTCCTTTCACCTTCTGGAGAAGGCAGTGGCAAACCACTCCAGTGTTCTTGCCTGGAGACTCCCAGGGACGGGGGAGCCTGGTGGGCCGCTGTCTGTGGGGTTGCACAGAGTCGGACATGACTGACGCAACTTAGCAGCAGCAGCAGCTTTCACCTTCAAGAGGCTCTTTAGTTCTTCACTTTCTGCCATAAGGGTGGTGTCATTTGCATGTCTGAGGTTATTGATAATTCTCCTGGAAATACTGAATCCAAGGCTTTGGTGGGGATAGTCTCTCCCCAGCTACCATCGTGGCTTATTCTCTCCACTCCTTTAGGTCCTTTCGCAGTGGGTGACCTGACCACTTTTTAAAGTGTTCGGCACATCACCCTGGCCCCCCATTCACTGTACCCTGTGTGTGTTTTCTTTTTCTTTGCATTCTGTCTGCCTTGTTAACTGTCTCTGCTTCTCCCTTCCCCTCAGTGGGATGTTAACTCCCAGGAGGACAGGACTGTTTTCATATGGTTTATTTACTTCTGTATCTCTAGTATCTAGGACTGCACCTAGCACAGGAAAGGTACCCAGTGTGGAAAGAATGAAGTGCTTGCTTCTGAGCAGCAACATGGGTTACCATTTGTAAATGGCAGAAATTTCCCCTGGGAATGTAGAGGTGCTGTTGCTATTGATGCAAAATTTTAGGTATGAAATAGCTATGGAGCAAGGGTGGGATGATATGGGAGAATGGCATTGAAACATGTTAATTATCATATGTGAAATCAATCCCCAGCCCCAAGCATCAA
>ML663010.1:20647349-20766274 GCA_007570785.1 Antilocapra americana | reverse complement strand
GGGGAAGGAATCGGGAGGGAGGAGGGAGGGGGGTTCTGGAGGGGGAACATATGTATATCCATGGCGGATTCATGTCAATGTATGACAAAACCAACACAATAAAGTAAAGAAAATTAAAAAAAAAAAAAAAGAACGAAATAGCTATGGAGAAGGCACAGCCTAAGACTTCCTTGGTATAGAAAGCTCACCCATTATAAATCCCTTGTTCACGGTTGCATACTCTTTTTTCTTTTTTTTTAATTTTCTTTACTTTATTGTGTTGGTTTTGCCATACAATGACATGAAACCGCCATGGGTTTACATATGCTCCCCCTCCAGAACCCCCCTCCCTCCTTACGGTTGCATACTCTTGTCTTTGGGTTTCACTGAGTATGGTCACGGGTGCCTTGGGGATCACTGGCCTGTTTTCCGTCTTGTAGGAATGGTGTCAGTTGTGGAGCTGAGACAAACCTCAGTGATGCAGCGCCTGCTCATAGGCTGGATGCCCACAGCTATCCGGTGAGTGGTCTCTAGCTGGTGAATCAAAGGGCCCAAGAATGTAATGTTTTGCCTTGGTCAGCAGCGATTAGTGCAAGTCAAGTAGAAAACGTAGTTATCTCATACCAGCCTACAAACTCTTGCTCCTTCCGTTAAGAGTGTACATTTATAATTTTATCTTTTAAACTACAAACTCTAATGATCGGGTAACTGGTACCAATAAAACTCTAATGCTCAGCCTTCCTTTTTCAGAGGTGACCAGGGGCCTTCAGATCGTCCCCTGAGTCTTGCTGTGCACTGTGTCGAGCATGATGCCTTCATCTTTGCTCTGTGTCAAGATCATAAACTACGAATGTGGTCTTACAAGGTAAATGCTACATTGATAGTTACTGTAAGTTAAAATAGGATTGCCAATAGTAGAAAAATTGAAATAAATCTTTCCTTTCCTAAATATGAACAGATCTTTTACTTAGGAAATGATGAGCCATTTCCAGATTCAGACAATTTCACTTAACATTTTTTATACATTTCTCCACCGAATTTTTGTATTTTTATTTTGGAAATTGAGTCCTACAGAAACGTGGAAATGGTACGAAGTATGCTGTTCACTTCAGAGCAAATGTGATTTTAAAATGCAAGTTGAGAGACTTCTGCTGGTGGTCCACTGTTTAAGACTCTGCTCCCAATGCAGGGGATACAGGTTTGATCCCTGGTTGGGGAACTAAGATCCCGCATGCCACGCAGTATGGCCAGAATTTTTTTTTTTTTAATAAAAACTTAAATAAAATGCAAGTTGGTAAAATAGTGTTCAGTTTTCGAATGCAAAACAGCTGATGATTTTATCTATCAGACCAAAGAAATGTTTTCATCTCAGCCCTTTA
This sequence comes from Antilocapra americana, assembly GCA_007570785.1. NCBI lineage: Eukaryota > Metazoa > Chordata > Mammalia > Artiodactyla > Antilocapridae > Antilocapra > Antilocapra americana. Next base: position 20,764,916 of record ML663010.1, on the reverse strand, counting down.
AAAAAAAACCTGTAGGGCCGTTCAGCAGATAAATTACATACCGTGCTATATGTGATGGATATGCATTCTTTAAAAGGGGAAGGAGCTTTGTTTTCCATCGTGGATGTTCTTTAATACCACTTACTGAATCGTGATGGATACGCATTCTTTACAAAGGGAAGGAGCTTTGTTTACCATCTTGAACGTTCTTTAACACCACCTACTGAATCTTTTCTTGGCAGGACCAAATGTGCCTGATGGTGGCTGACATGCTGGAGTTTGTCCCTGTGAATAAAGATCTTCGGCTCACTGCTGGGACTGGGCACAAACTGCGACTTGCCTATTCGCCGTCCATGGGGCTCTACCTGGGAGCATACCTGCACGCACCGAAGCGAGGACAGGTATGAAACAAAGAAGGCAGATGTCGAGTTATTCTGTGCGTGCTGACGTGGAGCCGTAGCTGCAGACTCATTGCGTCTCTTTAAAGCTCTATTCATACCAGCCTCTAGATGTATCTTGCATTGTTCCCCCAAAAAGTTTCCACTTTTTGGGCTAATATATAAATTAAAAGATCTCAAAGGAAAATTCAGGGTGAAAGGGAGTAGAGAGTTTAAAGGATGTGGAAGGAAAAATGAAGTGAGAGTCACTCAGTCATGCCCGACTCTTTGCACATCCCTGTGGACTATACAATCCATGGAATTCTCCAGGCCGGAATACTAGAGTAAGTAGCCTTTCCCTTCTCCACAGGATCTTCCCAACCCAGGGATCGAACCCAGGTCTCCCACATTGCAGGCAGATTCTTGACCAGCTGAGCCACAAGGGAAGTCCATGGAAGGAAAGGTTAACCAAAACTAAACGAGAAAGAGCTAGTTTGAAAGTTTGAGTGAAAAAAATGGAGTTGTGAACAGGATGTAGATGTTATTAAGTAATGTAGGGGGAGTTAATTTTACGAAATAATTTTGCTTATTATCCAAACATTAGCTGTTGTATGTTGATGAGGTATTTAGGATACAATACAATGGTATAATGGTTGTCTGAAGAGGCCTTACAAATAGCTGTGAAAAGAAGAGAAGCTAAAGACAAAGGAGACAAGGAAAGATACACTCATTTGAATGCAGAGTTCAAAGAATAACAGAGAGATAAGAAAGCCTTCTTCAGTGATCAATGCAAAGAAATAGAGGAAAACAATAGAATGGGAAAGACTAGAGATCTCTTCAAGAAAGTTAAAGATACCAAGGGAGCATTTCATGCAAAGATGGGCTCAATAAAGGACAGAAATGGTATGGACCTAACAGAAGCAGAAACTATTAAGAAGAGGTGGCAAGAATACACAGAAGAACTGTACAAAAAAGATCTTCACGACCCAGATAATGACGATGGTATGCGCACTCACCTAGAACCAGACATCCTGCAATGTGAAGTCAAGTGGGCCTTAGGAAGCATCACTACAAACAAAGCTAGTGGAGGTGAGGGAATTCCAGTCGAGCTATTTCAAATCCTAAAAGATGATGCTGTGAAAGTGCTGCACTCAATATGCCAGCAAATTTGGAAAACTCAGCAGTGGCCTCGGGACTGGAAAAGGTCAGTTTTCATTCCAATCCCAAAGAAAGGAAATTCAAAAGAATGTTCAGATTACCACACAATTGCACTCATCTCACACACTAGTAAAGTAATGCTCAAAATTCTCCAAGCCAGGCTTCAGCAATATGTGAACCTCCAGATGTTCATGCTGTTTTAGAAAAGGCAGAGGAACCAGAGATCAAATTGCCAGCATCCATTTGATCATGGAAAAAGCAAGAGAGTTCCAGAAAAACATCTACTTCTGCTTTATTGGCTATACTGAAGCCTTTGACTGTGTGGATCACAACAGACTAGAAAATTCTTAAAAGGATGGGAATACCAGACCACCTGACCTGTCTCCTGAGAGATCTGTACGCAGGTCAAGAAGCAACAGTTAGAACTGGACATGGAACAACAGTTCTATGTTCATTTGGAACTGGTCCAAAGGAACCAAATCGGGAAAGGAGCATGTCAAGGCTGTATATTGTCACCTTGCTTATTTAACTTATATGCAGAGTACATCCTGAGAAACGCTGGGCTGGAGGAAGCACACAGGATTCAAGATTGCCAGGAGAAATACCAAGAACCTCAGATATGCAGAAGACACCACCCTTATGGCAGAAAGTGAAGAAGAACTGAAGAGCCTCTTGAAAGTGAAAGAGGAGAGTGAAAAAGTTGGCTTAAAGCTCAGCATTCACAAAACTAAGATCGTGGCATCTGGTCCCATCACTTCATGGCAAATAGATGGGAAAACAATGGAAACAGTGAGAAACTTTATTTTCTTGGGCTCCCAAATCACTGCAGATGGTGACTGCAGCCATGAAATTAAGAGACGCTTGCTCCTTAAAAGAAAAGCTATGACAAACCTAGACAGCATATTAAAAAGCAGAGAGATTACTTTGACCACAAAGGTCTTGTCTAGTCAAAGCTATGGTTTTTCCAGTAGTCACATATGGATGTGAGAGTTGGACTATAAAGAAAGCTGAGCACTGAAGAATTGATGCTTTTCAGCTGTGGTGTTGGAGAAGAATCTTGAGAGTCCCTTGGACTGCATGGAGATCATACCAATCAATCCTAAAGGAAACCAGTCCTGAATATTCATTGGAAGAACTGATGCTGAAGCTAAAACTTAAATACTTTGGCCACCTGATGCGCAGAACTGACTCATTGGAAAAGACTTGATGCTGGGAAAGATTGAGGGCAGGAGAAGGGGATGACAGAGGATGAGATGGTTGGATGACATCACTGACTCAATGGACATGAGTTTGAGCTAGCTCCAAGAATTGGTGATGGACAGGGAAGCCTGGCATGCTGCAGTCCATGGAGTCGGAAAGAGTTGGACATGACTGCACGACTGAACTGAACAATGATACAATCACAAAATAAACAACCACAGGAATTCCCTAGTAGTCCAGTGGTTAGGACTCTGAGCTTCCAGTGCGAAGGGCCCAGGTTTGAGGTTTTGATCCCTGTTTGGGGAACTAATCCCACAAGCACTGTGACACAGCCAAATAAAGAAAGAAATTGTTGGACATTGTGTGGTTTGGCATGGTGCTGGGCGCTTTATGTACATGAAGAGCAAATGCTCGGACTGTGTGCTCCTCTGGGCTCAAACACTACACATACCATCCATTTAATCCTAGTGACACCCCGGTGAGGTCGGATTTGTCCTCCTCCCTCCACTGGAGCTCTGATTCCCCATCCTGGGTGCTGATCTGTCTGGGTCTCCTCCTCACTCCTGTTGGACTCTGGTGTCCCACTCCATCAGCAAACTCCAGGAGATAGCGAAGGACAGAGGAGCACAGCCTGCTGCAGTTCAGGAGTCAGACACGACTGAGTGACTGAACGACAGCAGTCCCACTCCAGGTGTCCTTTCCCGTGGACACCCTCCTCACCGCCTTGGGCGCTGACACTGTGCTAGTCCACCCCATGCAGTGGACGCCCTCCTCACCGCCTTGGACTCTAGTCCCAGTGCAGGCTGTCACTCTCTGTGGACACGCTCCTCGTCCTGCGTAAGTTGTCACCCTGCCCCAGGCCTTCCACGTTAGGTGGACTCCCCCTCGCCCTGCTCATGCTCATCGCCCAGAGCCAGGCTACTGCCCAATATGGAGACTTTTCTTACCTCCTTGGGTTCTTTTTTTGTTTTGTTTTATTTTTTACCTTTTTGTCCAAGCTGCCTGGCGTGTGGAATCTTAGTTCCCTGACCAGGGATCAAACGTCTGCCCCCTGCATTGGAAGCACAGAGTCTTCAACCACTGGACCACAAGAGAAGTCACTTGTCCTTGGGTTTTTGGTTCATGCCACTCCCTGCCTGGGCTCAGTAATTGGTTAGAATGGCCCACAGAACTCAGGGAAACACTCACATTTACTGGTTTATTATGCAATAAACGCTGAAGGTGTAGGTAGGGCGAGGTCCAGAAGGGTCTCAAGGCATCGAGGCACACTGCCATCCCGGCACGTGGACGTGTTCCCCAGCCTGGGAGCTCCCCAAATCCCCTAGGGATAGGGGTTTTTAAGGAGGCTTCATCACAGGCATGATGGATTATTAACTCAGTGGCCTTTCTTCCCTTTCCAGAAAATAGGGGTCAGGGCTGAAAGTTTCAAGATTCTATTCAGGCTTCCTCTTTCTGGTGACCACTTCCCATCCTGAAGCTCTCCAGGAGTCAGCTCTTAGAACAAAAGGTGTTTCTGTCACTCAGGAAATGCATAGGGATTTAGGAGTCTGTGCCGGGAAGCAGGGTCAGAGACCAGCTATATAACAAAGATGCTCCTAGCGCCTCTGTCACCACTCAGAAGATTGCAGGTGTTTTAGGAGCTCAGTTTCAGGAGTCAGAGACTGACTGACATGTCTGTTTATTGCTACCTCACAGACTCTGATAGAGATTTGTTGACTCTGTAGATCATATTGGAAAGCATTGCCATCTTTGCAATATCAGGGTTTCTGCTTCATGAACACGGGATGCTTTTCCATTTCTTTAGATTGCCTTTAATTTTGTAAATAATGTTTATTTACAAAATTAACTATTTTGTAAAATAAACTATTTTTGTTCATTTATAAAGAAAAATAGTTTATAGTTTTCATAATACAAGTTTTGCAGGGTTTTTTAAATCAACTTATTCCTATATATTTTATTCCTTTTGATGCTATTGTAAGTGAAATTATCATTTCAGGTTCCTCACTGCAGGTATATAGAAATATAATTCACTTTTTATTTTGATTTTTATATATACTGAACTCCTTTTAATTCTAGTAGTGTTATAGTGGAATCCTTGGGACTTCCTATTCATAGGACAGCAACATCTGCAAATAAAGATAGTTGTATTACTTCCTTTCCAATTTATGTACCTTTTCTTTCTTTGTCTTGGTTTCCCTGGACAGATCCTCCAGTATAGTGTTGAATAGAAGTGATGAGGGTTGACACCCTTGTCTCGTCCCCAATTTAAGAGAGAGAGCTTTGGGTGTTCCACCACTGAGCATGATGTCAGCTCTCTATTCCTAGCTTGTTGGACTCCTGTCACGAAAGAGTCCTCAGGCCGGTGCCACTGTCGCATTAGGACATCAGCAGCTTCACCCACTGACGCTTTCTTGCATTAGCAGTGCAGGTATTAACACGATGAAAAGGGCAAATAATGTTTCCTGTGGAGGGTGTTGACCTCACTGACCCCTGAAGTTAGTCTCGGGGACCTCTAGGTGTCTGTGGACCACATTTTGAGAACCTCTGCTCTAAAGATTGGACTGAGGTCGGGTGTGTTATTCTAGGGATGGGGTCAGACTGAGCAAAGCTAATACCTCCTTTGGTTTAAGCATGGTTCTGTTAATGAAGCCTAGCATCAGATACACTTCCTTTTCAGCAGCCGTGTAATGCTGGTGAGCCTATTCAGAGCATAGTGAAGTTGAAGGCTTTTTTTTTTTTCTAAACAAAAACTGCTCTTCAGAATGTCTTTTCCTCCCTACCTTGCACATTTGAAGCTTGGTTTTGTTTTTTACAGATGTATTTGTTGGTTGTGGTGGGTCTTTGTTGCTGCACACTTGGGGTGAGTTGGGGCCATTCTGGGTTGCAGTGCGTGGGCTTTTCATTGCGATGGCGTCTCTTGTTGTGGAGTACAGTCTCTGTAGCTCTGAGGCCTGTAGGATCTTCCTGTACCAGGGATTGAACTGATGTCGCTTGCATTGCACAGCAGATTCTTCACCACGGGACCACCAAGGAAGCCCCGCTTGGTTTTTGTCATCTCTGTAGTAGTTTACATCCATTCCTGTTGGTTTCATTTGTTTCTTCTTGGTTTTCTTTTGGTTCTCTGGACACTAATTCTGTTAAGAAGTGCATTCAAAAAAAAAAAAGAAGTCCATTCATTTAATCATTTTCAGCATCATGTCCTCAGTGTTAGATTATGCCATATGTATTTCCATCTGGGCTTCCTTGGGCTCAATGGTTAAGAATCCACCTGCAATGTAGGAGACATGGGTTTGATCCTTGGCCTTGAAAGGTCCCCTGGAGGAAAATGTGGCACCCCACTCCAGTGTTCTTGCCTGGGAAATCCCATGGACAAAGGAGCCTGGTGGACTATAGTCCACTGGGTCGAAAAAGAGTCAAGACAAGAGGTAGTCATTAAACAGTAACAATAATAGTTGGCGTCTAGGACAATAATAAAAATCTCAAACAGAAGTGCCGTAGACCTGTGGTGTGGTCTGTGTAATGGTCCTGGGCCACAAGTCGTTACTAGTTTGCAATAAAATAAATACAGAAAGTGAGAGAATCGAAGCTTTTGTAAGTGTTTTGACGTTGCCACAGACATTCATGGTTTGTATATGTCATGCAAGTATCCGTCTGAGGGACTTCTCGAGCGGTCCAGTGATTGAAGACTCCATGAGTGCACTGCAGAGTGCACAGGTTCAGTCCCCGCTTGGGGGACTAAGATTCCCACATGCCACCCAGTGGAGCCCCCCCACCAAAAAAAGCAAAAGAATATTAGTCTGGAACAGATTAAAAAAAATAAAGAAACACGTTCCTCTGTTCCTTCACCACAGGTGGTTTGAGAAGCGCTGCACTAGACCGGCATTTTGCCAGCTCTGGCTGGAGTACACACCAAATATTGCACATTGCTGTCTGGACGCCCTTATGTGGTGATGGGCATATGACAGAAAACAGTTTTTCATGAGACATATTCACTGTGGGTGATGAACTGATAAACTCTTAATCTTTTTTTCTTAAATGCTGGTTGAGACCTAGGTTGATTCATGTCTCACTAGTGATTTGAAATGTGTAGCCTGTAAAATAGAGCTGTAGGCCGGATTGAATGTGGCCGCTACATATTTTTCTCATACTTCATACACTCTATTTTTCTCTCAAAGGGAATCACTGTATATTTTTTTTTAAAGCTTCTTGTGAACAGTTACTTATGTTACCAGGGTAGAATCTTCTTCACTCTTATTAGTTTATACTATATTTTCTTTGTCCAAAAATTATTTAAAATAATGTTCATTAAATATTATTTTTGAGTTTGACATCTTTTTTGTTTTGGCAGTGGAGTTCAATTCGAAACATGAATTATTTTACAGGGTTTTGTTTGTAGTGAAGATTGACTCGAGTTGATTTTTATCATGTGTATGTTTTAAATTATTTTTGTTAAAAGCATAAAAATGGGTTTCTGACCGTAGATTCCTCATACCCAAGGATAGCTCCCATGGCGGGGGAAATAGTAAATATCAAGTGTTAGGGAGGATGCGGAGACTGGAACCCTTGTGCATTACTGGTGGGGATGTGGCGTGCTATGGCCACTACGGGAAACAGCATGGCGATTCCTCAGTGTCTGTGTGATCGAGGGATTCCTCTTCCGGGTGTATACCCAAAAGAATTCAAAGCAGAGTCTTGGGAAGATATTTGTACACCCATGTTCCTAGCAACAACGTTCCCAATAGCCACAAAATGGAAGCAACCTAAGTCTCCATCTATGACTGGATGGATAAACAAGATGTGATATATACATAAAATGGAATATTATTCAGCTTTAACGGAAATAAATTCTGACACATGCTGCAACATGGATAAACCTTGAGGATACGGTCCTAAGTAAAAATACAGCCCCTAAAAGACACACACCAGTAGGTAGACTAGTTAGGATCACAGAGGTAGACAGTAGATGCTGGTTGTCAGGGGTTGCGGGGGCCAGGGAATGGGAGATTTAATGAATGCAGGGTTTCTGCTTTGAAAAACGAAAAAATGTTTTGGAGATTGGTTGCCCAAGTTTAAATGTAGTAAATGCTACTAAACTGTACAGTTAAAAATAATTAAGATGGTAAGTGCTACATATATTTTACCACACATTTTGTTTAAAAATTGGTTTTTGAATGCTAATAAGTCTTGCTTGCTTAGAAAAATAGCATGTTGGTCATTTCAAGTATTAACCTAGCAACTCGTGTTTTGACAGTTCTGCGTTTTCCAGCTGGTGAGCGCTGAGAATAGCCGCTACAGCCTAGATCACATCTCCTCACTGTTCACGTCTCAGGTAGGTTGAGTCGCTCTGCACATCACACGGGTGCAGGAGAGAAGTGGTGGCTAACTCAGCTGTTCAGTGGGCTTGTAATCTTAAAGTGGAATATTTAAGGAAACTTCATCCAAACAAAATTTGATGAGGACTTCACCAGGTTCCCGCGGTCCCATCTTCCGTTCGCATGTTTTCACCTGTCCTGTTCATGCAAGTTTAACTCACCGTAAAGTCGTGCCTTCTCTGTCTTATTTTAACCTAGTTTTGTTTGTTTTCTCCCTGCATCTCCTTCCAGGAGACACTGATTGACTTTGCCTTGACCTCTACAGACATCTGGGCCCTGTGGCACAGCGCTGAGAACCAGACAGTTGTGAAATACGTCAACTTTGAACAGTACGGGTCCCTCTCCTCTGTCGTCGTACCTCACCCCAGGCAAAGTCATACTTAGAAAAGACGGGAGCTCGTAGTATAGGACAAAAGTCAAATGTTTGCATTTAAAGGATTCAGGCCTGGGCTTGCCTGTTTTCTGACATGCATTCTATTTAATTTTGTGGTCTTCCCTTATGGTTTTAGGACAGAAAAAGGATTCTTAAGAGTTGGAATGACCTTTAAAAAAAAAAGTGTATGTATGCCATCTTTATTGGGAGAGACAGCACATATCCAAAATACTTCTTTTTTTGTTTGTTTTTCAAACAAGCTCCGGCTGGTCTTGTTAAAGAGAGGTTGCCCGTGGTTTACTTTTCACCCGTCTGCCCAGGCACGGCCTGGATCGCCTGCATCCGTGATAGCCCGTGTGCAGCTCTGGTATTCTCCACGTGCTCTGCTGGTTCCATGTTAACCCCTCTACAGGGATGGAGAGCCTGTTGTGGCTAATACGGTGTGATACTGTTCTTCAGGTTTCCCCGAGCCTGGGTACTGGCAAGGCTGGCCGGTTTGGCTTGGCCTTGTCTGATCGTTTTCAGAGTTTACTCGCACCCTAGCACCTACTTTCTGCTTTTCATGATGGGTTGCAGCCTAGAGTTGAGCAACTCCAGCAGCTTTTTCATGTTCACTATCTTCCTGCCTTAGGTGCGGGATGCCCCCAGCCAAGGGCAGCCTCCAAGATGGCTGGGGAGCGAGAAAGGTCCCAAATACTTGTAATCTGCACATTTCCTTTGCTTTTAAGCAAAGGCCGTTTCTGATACCCACAACTTCCAAAAGTCACTGCAGCCCCTTTGAGGTGTCAGTTTTCTCATCCTGAGATGAGAAGTAGATTCTACAAGTACAGTGGTTCTCAAACTTTGTTTTTTAAATAGGAAACCCTTTTTTTTCCTCCAAAGATAATGAAGTCCAGTATATAACAAAACCAACACTTTATGAGTGTAAAATTGTAACACAGTTTAACATGTTGATAATCTCTAATATTAGATATGTTTGGTATATCTGTTATTTTTATTTACGTGATATTTATTTTTTTTCCTTCTACAATGATTTATGATATTTTAAGATTTTTTTAACAGTTACAAAATACATTTAAGAACCAGTTTTGAATCAGACACTTGTGTAATTCCTGAAGTGTATGAAGGATTCCCTGCATCATATTTTGATGCTCCTGGAACTACAGTTGACCCTTGAACAGCATGGGTTTTGAATTGTGGGGGTCCACTTAACACATCGATTTTTTCATAGTAGTTACACTAGTACTGTACCATCTACAGTTGCTTGAATAAGCTGTGCCTGGGATTTTGAGGGTCGGCACCTGTAAACCCCCATGTTGTTCAAGAGTCAGCTGTAAAGTGATTGTACCCAAGGAGTCCCCCATGACCCATATTCTAGAATAGACTTCTAGGAGTGGTTGCCCCCAGGTTGACCCTGAACCACACCTCAGAAAACAGAGAGTACTCTTTATAGATGGCATTCAGGCAAAGTGGGTTAAAAAAGCAAAGAATCCAGTGTCAGGTGAGTTTGAAACCTGGTTCTCCAACTTACTAGCTGTGAAATACTCTAAACCTCACTTTCGACATCTTAAAATGAGGGCAGTGTATCTTTCAAAGAATTATCATAAGGTATACATGAAGTGTGGGATTCCCTGGTAGCTCAACTGATAAAGAATTCGCCTCCAATGCAGGAAACCCCCGTTTGATTCCTGAGTCGAGAATGTCCCCTGGAGAAGGGATAGGCTACCCACTCTGGTATTCTAGGACTTGCCTGGTGGCTCAGATGGTAAAGAATCCACCTGCAATGCGGGACACCTAGGTTTGGTCCCTGGGTTGGGAAGATCCCCTGCAGAAGGAAAGGGCTACCCACTCCAGTATCCTGGCCTGAAGAATCCCCATGGACAGGGGAGCTGGGTGGGCTACAGTCCATGGGGTCACAAAGAGTTGGACACGACTGAGCAACCAAGCACATCCATGAAGTGTATCTAGAATCATATGTGCAGAGAGTGTAGCATATGGTATATGTAGAATAAAGGTTAGCTGTTCTTTGTGGATTTGTGTTTAGAGTTTTAATTCAGAAAGATGCCTATTAAAAGAAGTAAGAGCACTTCTATAATCCAGACTCTGCTATGAATATGTTTCTTTTTTTGGAAACTATTTTAAATAGAATTGATCAAGGACTTCTGTGGTGGTCCAGTGGTTAAGATTTCACGCTGTCACTGCAGGGTGCATGGGTTCAATCCCTGCTCAGGGAAATTCCACATGTTGCCTGGTGAAGCCAGAAAAAAATAGGATTGATCAAGCAGCAGTTGCAGAGGTCAGCGATGGGACCCTCCCTGTCTAGATACTGCTGACCACATAAGCTTCATTTTCATTCATCATCTTTACGTAGACTGATGGACTTTTTTCTCTCTGTAGTAATGTTGCAGGTCAGTGGAGTCCAGTCTTTATGCAGCCTCTGCCAGAGGAAGAAATCGTCATCCGAGATGATCAAGACCCCAGAGTAAGCAGCGCTAAAGTTTTACATAAGGAAATGATTTACCCTGATCATCAGTTTGAGAAGAACCAATTGTATTAGCAGAACTCTTTGAGCTGCTGGTGAAAGAAACCCACCTCAGACTGCCTTAAGCTGAACATACTGGCTTGTGCAGCTGAGAAGTTCAGTTACATGGTTTCAGCCGTGGCTGGAATAATGCCTTTAGGGCTCCATCTCTCCTTTGTCTCTGTTCTGCTTTCCTCCTCTTGGGGTTTACTATTGAGCAGGCTTTCTGAACAAGCTTGCCTCTGTGAGCTTAGCAACTCCAGAGAAAAGAGAGCGCTTCTGTTCTAGGTTGTGGAGTTGACTCTGGGCTGGCTTGAGTTACGTGCTAATTCCTGGCATGCTCACTCTCATCACAAGGAATAGAATATTCTGGCTTGGCATGAGAAACATGTCCAACCTGGACCCTCTTACTGTGGAGGGTGGAGTTCAGTTGGGTATAGGAGAAGTGATTCTTCAGAGAGAGGTGAAGGGTTTGTTACTGAAAGAAAGGGGAATGGATTCTGGGCAGACACAGACCGTGGGTGTCCACTATACTAACCACGTGAACAGATGCATAAAAACTAGAAACAAGATAGATTCTGATAGAGGTTTATGCTATGAAGAACACAACTTTTAAAAGGTAATGCAGTAGAGAACTGGAGAAGGCAATGGCACCCCACTCCAGTGCTCTTGCCTGGAGAATCCCATGGACGGAGGAGCCCAGTGGGCTGCAGTCCATGGGGTCGCTAAGAGTTGGACGCGACTGAGCGGTTTCACTTTCACTTTTCCCTTTCATGCATTGGAGAAGGAAATGGCAACCCACTCCAGTGTTCTTGCCTGGAGAATCCCAGGGACAGGGGAGCCTGGTAGGCTGCCGTCTCTGGGGTCGCACAGAGTCGGACACGACTGAAGCGACTTAGCAGCAGCAGTAGAGAACAAAACAGGCCAGGCTCCCTGTTTTTCAGGGACATCCTGAAGATAAACGGAAGAAAAACTTGATTCTTTACTGTTAAAATGAGCTTAAAGATTTTGGGCCCTGGGTCTAAGACATTAACTCTTTGTAGGACTGGAACACCCATTTTGAGCATCTGAAATTGAATACTGCTAGATTTTTAATCCCAAGAGTTTATTGGCATTTAACTTTCATCTAGAAGTCAAAATCACATGCTGATTTTTAAGAATTCTTGTTTTTCTCCATTTTGGTCATTTTATAAAAATCCTCAGAACCTCAGTGGAAGGAAGGAAACTTGAATGAAGGTCAACCAAATGTGCTACTTATTGGCAAATCTGGTTTATAAAATTTGATCAGAATAATTAGACAATATGAGACTTTCCATTTCTCCCTACTTCATTTCCCCACTTGTTAGAGTTTTTTGGAGTTTCGTTTGTTTTTTATATATATAATGCCTACTCCTATTGGTTCCTTTCCTTTTATATATGAACCATAAAACAAGGCCTTTTGTGGATGGTGTAGAAACCAGCTTAGTTTAATTGTTCTCTTACTGGTGTTTATGACTAATAAACTAGATAAGAACTCTTCACTTTTAAGATTGGCATTTGATAAGCTGACCCACTGAAGTGCTCCGTGGAACACGGCATTCTCGGTGTAGGACATCCAGTTGATTCAGAGATGCTACAGGCTTCACTCTCAGTTTGAAAATACATAAATGTTCTGCCACTCTACCCTGATGCAGAGGGCAAAATTTCCATGTTCATGTAATAGAAATGCAGACTTTGGTTTTAATGTGTTGGATTCTTCATTCAAATTTTTCTAAATTTTATGTTTTTTAGAATGATGCTAATTCTTGCTTCAATGTTCTAACAGGAGATGTATTTGCAGAGTCTTTTTACACCAGGGCGATTCATTAATGCAGCTTTATGTAAAGCTTTACAGGTCAGTGGAAAAAATACTTTGTGTTGATCTAAGACTCTCCTATTGCTATCATTATATAGTTAATAGTTACTATTAACTTCTGTTGTTTTGCATGTACTAACCCCAACATAGTTTTGCAATTGTATATACAGGTGTTTATAAATACTGTTGTAACTTTTTTAAACGTTCTTTCCATAAGAATACCAAGAGTCCCAGTGGGGAGAGAGGATTAAGGACACTTTCCCAATGATCAGTGAAGTATAATAACAGTAAAGGAGAAACTTGTACCTACGCCATTATAAAAACATACCTTACTACACTGCATTTCTCTCTATACTAGAAAGAAATTTTAAATGTTCTCTTGGATAGGTTTGCTGGTACTGCTTTTACCCTTTTGTTAGTACAGCAAAGGTCTGACTTGTTTCAGGTTCAAGAAAACTCTTAAAAAAAAAATCTAAGCTTCAAAGTTACGGAGTATAAGAGATCCAAGTTGCTTAGACTTCATTAAATTGCCACTTAGCTTCATGAATTTGAATAATAACTCAGAATTAAAAAATCCCTTAGACTCTCCTGATCTGACCTCCTACACAGAGCAGAAATAACCTCCTGAGGCGTCTCCAATAGACAGCTAGTCAGCTTCTAGTTGTCTCTGCCTAGAGTGACGGGTGTCTCAGCTCCTTTCGTGTGACTTACCGTTCAGAGCTGTGCCACCTAAAAGTTTATCCCAGGGTATTCCCTGGCAGTCCTGTGGTTAGGACTTGGCACGTTCACTCTTAAGGCCCAGGTTCAATCCCTGTTTGAGGAACTAACATCCCACAAGCTGCATGGTACAGCCAAAGAAAAGTTCGTCCTAGTATTAGATCAGATTTAAGCCGCCATCATTTAGGTGGCATCTTTCTTTGGGAACTTCATAGAACATGGCTCTTTCCTATAAAGCAGCTCTTCAAGTATTTTAAGCATTTTCCATGTTATCTTTCTCTAGGCTTAATGTACCCAGTCCCTTAAATTTCCCCCAGGTGATGTGGTTTCCAGATCCTTGACTTTTCTTCTGGGTACATTCTTGAATATCTGGCTAGTCTGTTTTCTTTTTTCTCTCTAATAAAACTCCAGGATGACATGGTCACTTACTTCTAAGGCATTATTTCTTTCATCAGCCCTTCTTGTTAACAGTAGGGAAAGGTATGATTTCTCTTGGGATCTCTTGCAGACTGAGATACCGAATAATCAATAAGGCACCAATCACAAGCTTTACTTTAGGAGAATCCCTCCTGGTAGAGTGACCTCCCTCCATCACTACTCTCGCTCACCTTTGTGCCTGTCAGGATGTATACATTTGGCATCCTTCCAGCTGAGCAGTAGATGTTACGTTTCCTTTTGTTTTTTGTGATGACCCAAATGTACCCTGTTATAATTCTTGCAGGTTCGTGAGTTTTTATAGTTTATCCTGGACTATAGAAACTATTTCAACTTGCTGTGATCTCACAATTAGAAATTATTTGCACAGTGTTAAGAGTAAATATGTTATTTCACATGTCCAGTATTTGTTGTATTGTTATATATTGTCTCAGTGTCTTCTGGAGTATTTTCATTTAGTTTTTAGTATTACGTGGTACTCTAAAGTGTCTCTTTGTGTCTCTTTTCAGATTTTCTGTCGAGGAACTGAGAGGAATTTAGATCTTTCCTGGACGGAACTAAAGAAAGAAGTTACTCTAGCTGTTGAAAGTGAGGTGAGGTTTGATTAAAGAAAGAAAGACAATTTCTTTCATCTCACTGTGGGGCAGATTGGTACCAAGAAGTTGTTCATTGGGCCTTGTTGCTAAGAAATATAAATTTCTAAACCTTTTAATTAGAGAATTAGATACATATTTACAGAGTCTATGGCATATATACATAAGGAATATTCACTTCCCTATAGTTTAATAAAATTATAATAAACATTTATGTTTGGTGGAAGGAAATATCCCAAATGGTATCAAGAGTTTCTTTTTTTTTTCTTTGCCAGCTCCAAGGAAGTGTAACACAGTATGAATTTTCCCAGGAAGAGTTTCGAAATTTACAGCAGGAATTCTGGTGCAAGTTCTATGCCTGCTGTCTTCAGTATCAAGAAGCCCTCTCTCATCCTCTCGCCCTGCATTTGAATCCACACACAAACATGGTGTGCCTGTTGAAGAAAGTAAGGAGCGGAAACCCACAGAAGGACTCCTGTAGACTGTTCAGTGCGTCTTTCAGAATGTCGTGTCTGTTGTATACTGTAGCTAGCTTTTAGGACTTGGGTGGGTTTTCTCTTGGGGGGGGGGCATCCTCAAAATCATAGTTAATTTGTGTTTAATTAGTCTTCACTATTTACACTTTTCTGCATCTTGTTCATCTTTTACATTGAAGTGACTCCTAATTTGAAAGTTCCGAGAATAGCACAAAGCACCTCTATATCCCCTTCACCCAGATTTACCATTTATTAACTTCCGTATGCTTTTCTTCTTGAGCCGTTTGAGAGTTAGTTGTAAATATCATGCCCCTTGATCCTAACACATTTTAGCGTGTATCTGAGCACAGCGGCATTCTTTTATAACTGCAGCACAATCTAAAGGTCGGGCAGTTTGATATTGCTCTATATTCAGATTTTACTAGTTGTGCTTAGAATTTTTCTTCCTTGATCTAGGATCCAATTCAAGATCTTGCATATATTGAGTTGTCATGTTTCTTAATCTCCAACTGTTGTTGGCCTTTCTTTGCCTTCATGACACTGACTTTTTGAAATATTTATTTGGCTGCACCTGGTCTTAGTTGCATCCTGCGGGGTCTTTCATTGCCGCGTGCGTACTCTGGTTGTGGGGCGAGGGCTTAGTTCCCCCAGGCCATGTGGGATCTTAGTTCCCCGACCAGGAATCAAACCCTCGTGCCCTGCATCGCGAGGCAGATTCTTGAGGGAAGTCCTGACATTGACCCTCTTTGAAGGCGACACCTGTAGAGTGTCCTTCAGTTTGGATTTGTCTGGGGTCTCCTCAGGATAAGATTCAGGTCTCAACTATTTTATACCTTTAAACACTCACTGAACAAAAATAATATAACTGGAAGATGTATCTTTGCAGGGGTACCTGTCTTTCCTTGTGCCTTCCTCCTTAGTGGATCATTTGTACCTCCTCCCTGATGAGAGTCTTGTGACAGAGGATGAGACAGCCATATCTGATGGTAAGGGTGATTATTATGTCCACATCCAAGCGCCTTTCTCCGTAGGCCCTGTGCTTCCACTCAGACAGACACAAAAGCACCAACTGTCACTGACCCTCGCTGCGCGTTCAGAAATGCCTCTCCAAGACTCCAGATAGATTCCTGTCATTTATTAGATTTTTCTAGTATGACCTGAGACATGAGTGTCACCTTTACTGACAGACGCGGACGTTGCTCGGGATGTCATGTGTCTCATCAAATGCCTTCGGCTGATTGGAGAGTCCATAACTCTGGATATGTCAGTAATGATGGAGATGAGCTGTCGCAACCTACAGTCTCCAGAGAAGGCTGCGGAGCAGATTCTGGAAGATCTGATCACTATTGACGTGTAAGGAGAATTTAGGGTAAAGTCCATTTCCTAATGGAAATTTAGCAATTCTGAGTGTCAATGTCAGGTTTAAATGTATATTCAGATATGTGCTAAGGAGTGGCTTCAAGGGGGTTGCCATGATTCTCAGTAGCTGTTTCAGCTTTTAAACAGAAAATCTAACACATGAATTCAAGTCTGGAAACAGACTCATGAATTACGTTCTAGCTAATTAACTATGAACTGAACTGTAAATTCTAAAATGTAAACATATTTTCTCTAATACATTTTGTCATTTGTGGGAAAAAATGAAGGGAAAGTTGCTCCATGGCATGGAAGTATCTTGTACACCAGAGTGGTTACTCCACTCCTTGTTATATGGCTGGTGTTCCTGTCTCATAGAGCATGTACTTCACAGGGCATCGAGAGTCTATCATATACATTCTCAGAAGCAGTGGTTCTCTGATTTCCTTACAGAGACAACATGATGGAGGATATTTGTAGTAAACTGCAGGAGATCAGGAACCCGATCCACGCCATTGGGCTTCTAATACGGGAAATGGACTATGAAACAGAAGTAGAAATGGAAAAGGGATTCAACCCAGGTAAATGACAAAGCAACAGATAATACTTTTTGATTTAGAGAAAGCAATAATACAGTTAAATTTTTTTGGTTTATTTTCTGATTTACAGCTCAGCCTTTGAGTATTCGAATGAATCTCTCTCAGCTCTACGCTAGCAGCACAGCGGGGCATGTCGTGTGCAGAAGTGTGTGTAAAATCGCCAGCACGCGCTTCCTCATCTGCCGGGACCTTCTGATCTTACAGCAGCTACTAATGAGGCTAGGAGATGCGGTAAGTCCTACTTGAGGGAAAGCTTGTGAGATCTGAAACCTCGTCTTGACCTGCAGGCACACCGCAGGACATCAGTGCGGAGAACACAGGGACGTCTGTCTTTGTTTACTGCTCTGTCCTCTGTGCTCGGCCCTTCGCAGCTCCTCTGTGACACATGTTGGTTTAAGAATGAGTGAGCCCAAAATTGCAGATTAAGAACGTCTGTGAAAAAAAAAAAAGAATGAATATGAAGCAGGTTGTTTGACTCTTAGCCTTTGTGTATGTAACGGTGGGATAATTTTCTCGGATGGCTCTCCCAAAATGTAGTATTGTCAGTACACCTCTGGATGTGAGCATAGGGTACCAGTTAGGATAGAGGCGAGAGGAAGAAAGAAAAAGAACTTCTCTATTTCTACAATACAGGATTTACCCTAAGCAGTTTTGAAATCGCAGGGTTGGTTTTGGGGTCCCCCCAGTGCCACGCTGTGCTTCCCTTTCGGTCTGAGTCTCCTTAGCCACCAGGCTCTTGTTGCCAGACCGCTGTCCCTGTCTCTTCCCTCCTCCCCTCCTTGAGTGGTTTACATTCGAAAGTTAACCTTTCTGCCCACCATCAGAAGGCCCATTTATCTCACTCATATGAGCCTCACAAGGAAGCAGTCTGATTAGACTAATTCATATTCATATATAAATAACTGAAAGCCCTTTGGAGCTCCCAGGGGTATTTATACTTTTTAAATCAGAATTTATTAACTCAAGTACATGGCTAATAGCAGAATTTCAGGTAGAAAATGAGGATAAAACATTCTGGAAGATGATGGGTTTAGGACCACCAAGGAGAAGCAGGAACCTTTCCTGAAAGTTGTCTGTCTGTCTGCCTCGCAGCTCGTGGGATCTTAGTGACTTGACCAGGGATTGAACCCAGGCTTTGGCAGTGAGAGCCCTCATCCCAGCCACTGGACCACCGTGGAATTCCCTGTGTGGTTCTGTTTTTTGTTTTGTTTTGGGTTTTTTTTTCTTTTGAGTTTGTATTGTATTTTAATATTTATTTATTTGGCTGCATTCAGTCAGAGCAGGTACCTGTGGGGTCTGGTCCCTGACCAGGGATTGAACCCATGCCCCTAAAGTAGAAGTGTGGAATCTTAACCACCAGACCAACAGGGAAGTCCCAAAGTCACACACATTTTTAAGGCTACTGGTGTTCTTGTCGAGTTTTCCTCTAATGCTCGTACTTATTTTTCCCCCAAACCAGAAGGTTAAGAAATGCCTTAGATGTCCCTGTTCTGTTCTTGGGTCCTGAGCCTGCAAATGTGGTGAAGGTTCAGCGGCCACTGTTTCCTTTTTCACCATCAGCTCCTGTGACCTGGTGGGCTGTTTTATTATTCTGTCCTGCTAAGTGGGTAGATCCTTTGGCTGCCTGCTACCCCAGCGTGTGATAGGTGTGTTGCTTTCACGTGTGCCCGTTGTAACTGTGTTTGTCATTTTACTGCCACCTGACCCTGAGGGTCATCGTTACTAAATGCTGCCTACTGTCTCGCCCGCCCACCCTGGCATGCAGGTGATCCTGGGAGCTGGCCAGCTCTTTCAAGCCCAGCAAGACCTACTGCATCGAACAGCTCCCCTACTCTTATCCTATTACCTCATTAAGTGGGGAAGTCAGTGCTTGGCAACTGATGTTCCAGTTGACACATTGTGAGTTTCAGCCTTCTATTTATTTTAAAAATAAATTGTGAGCTTAAAGGTTTTTTTCCACTGTCTAATAGAAAAACAAGTTAAATATGCTGTAGTGTGATACGCCTTTAAAATTCAGAGCTTTCAGATAACTCCATTTTCTAAAGGTTAAAGGCAAGTTATAAGAATGAAAATATTAAAAAGAATGAGAGTAATAAATATATATAATTGTATGTGTGTATGAATAATGTAAAGACAAATCCTATGGAAAGCAAAGTAATAAGATGAGGTCAATTTGCTGTGTGACTCAGCAAATTGAGAGCTTAACCCAGTGCTCTGTGACAACCTAGGTGGGTGGGATGGAGTCAGAAGTGGGAGGAAGGGAAGGGATGTTTGTATCCCTGTGGTTGATTAATGTTGATGTGCGTCAGAAATCAGCACAATATTAGAAAGCAATTATCCTTCGATTAAAAATAAATAAATTTTAAAAAAAAGATGAGATCTCAGAGAAAGTTAGGCCACACACAGAAATATGTTAATTATCGAGAGTAGGCTGAGATTCTTTATAACCAAAATAAGGAAGAAAATTTACTATGTACCTAAAAGACTCAATATTTCAGCTAGATAAGCCACTTTGTTTTCTGGCTAGGGAAGGCTAAGAAATTTCTGCTCTGGCTTCTCCTTAAAGGATCGCTGGATGGTATGATGGGAAGCCATCTAAACCGCAGCTCATTCTCCAGATATTGTGCTTTCAGTGGGGATTTCATGTGTAATTTATTAGTGAAACTGACAGTGTTTTAATTGGCTAGCTTGTTGAAGTAATGTTATCATAGGAGAATTTATTGAGCTTTTTTGTTTTTTTCCTGTTTCCTCACAGGGAGTCTAATCTCCAACATTTATCAGTACTGGAGCTAACTGACTCTGGGGCTTTAACAGCAAATAAGTTCGGTAAGGATTGGACTGTGTGTGCATTTGATTTTAAGTTTGTCATTTATCGCACGTTCATTAAAGTGGTCTTTTGCCACCTTTGCTTTTGAAAAGGTGCCTCGGCTGTGCTTTCAGTCTGAGAGGGTGTAAGCAGGCTGTGTCCTGAGCCCTCTTGTTGTGACAAGTGGTACCAGATCAGACGTAAATGAAGGGTATCGCCTATGTATATGCACACGTGTATGTGCTCAGTCGTGTCCAGCTCTTTGTGACCCCGTGGACTGAAGCCTCAGGCTCCTCTGTCCATGGGATTTCCCAGACAAGGATATCAGAGTAGCTTGTCCTTCCCTTCTCCAGGGGATCTTCCCAACCCAGGGGTTGGCCCCGTCTCTGGTACTGGTAGGCGGGTCCCCCAGCACTGAGCCCCCTGGGAAGCCATGTATGTATGCACACACACACACGCACACGCATATACATATGTGCAACTGCTTTGCCACTGTATGCTGAGATGCCCGGGACTAATCATTTTTTTAATTTACTAAGTTCATGTAGCTTTTGTAATCTTGTCTTCATCAACAAATGTTCACCGGGAGTCCTCTTGTGCCTGAGAACCATTCTGGAGAATTTGTTTTGTGTTTTGGTATAAAATTTAGAATCTTAGGACTATAGTTATTGGAAACACTTCTAGAGAAATGGCGTGACTGTGATGGTTTGTTTCGTGGCTTTTTTATTGCATTTATATAGTACTTCGTAGTTTACAGGTCGCTTTTATTTATATTGCCATTGATTATACCAGTGAAGTGATGCTTTTTATGTTTTTAAATAATAAATGTTCTTTGTAACGGGCGTAAAATGAATTGGTAGGCTGTCTTAACTGAAAATTGATACTACTGTCCCGAGTTGGTGACTGTTGAAACTTCTCATTCTAAGTGTCTAGCCCTCAGACAATTGTGGAATTATTCTTCCGAGAAGCTGCGAGGAAACACATTGTGTCCCATCTGTTCTCTCAGCCGAAGGCACCGCTAAGCCAGACTGGACTGAGCTGGCCAGAGATGATCACTGCAGTTACCAGTTACTTATTGCAGCTCTTGTATCCTTTCATTTAAAAGCTAATTGAAAGGTTTTTTCCTATCCAAATAGTCTAAGATTCAGGAATATTCTGCTGTGTAATGAAAATTTTTAATGCGGTTGGATATTTACCCCCCCCATCCCAATAAGAAATGATAGTAATTTTCAGGTATCCCTTTTTTTTTTTTAATTTGTTTTTTTGCTCGGGGGTTGAGCCAGATTGTATTGGTACACACACAGTTAATACTTGGATAGCTTTTAAAACATACATTTATTAAATATTTATTGAATGGTTCTGTATGCCAAGCCCTGTGTTAGGTACTGAGTATCCATTGGCACAGTATGCTTGGGCAATATACTAGCTAAAATTAGAAGGGACCACCAAGGGGTGAAATACGTGCTTTAGTTCTGTGTTAGTTGCATTCCAACGTAGGTGACTAGGCTCCTAGTATATAACCTTCCCACCGTGTTTGTCTCATATTCAAGTTTTATAGTTACGTAGGAAGAATATGTATTGTGCCACCTTCTCTTTACCTTCTTCTTAAAAATAAAGCCATTGCATGGTGTTTGGGTGCCCAGTGTGCATATTCAGGCTTTACGAAAGCAGCAGATAACCTCCTTAGCCAACGGCCAGGTGGCCTAGCAATCCTGGCTGCCTCTTTCTAGAGTGTTTGATGGGAAATTGTCAGTATGTACAGTTGCAGGTGAGTACTGTTGAACATTTCAGGATGGTTATTCTTGTAAAGAGTGGGATTTCTAGAACTTGTTTCTCTGTAAATGTTCCCTGCATTTTAATTGGGCTGATAAGACCCACAGTAATTTACACTGGATTACATGGAAACATACAGCAGAGAGGTTTTCTTTACTTCATTCTCGGCAATATCATTCCTAACACAGTGTTTTATAAAGTACTTCTTTGTTAATTCTCTCTGTTGGGTTCTCTTTATAAAAAGAAAGCATATCATTGTCTCTGTATAAATCCTTCACTGGAATCTAGTCCGTTGGCCAGTAAATAAATACCAAAGGTTGGGAAATTGCCGAGATGGAAAGTGTGTGTTTGTTTCCATGTGACAGTGTTATTAGAGGCCCGTTTGCTTTCTTAAAGTCTAATAAGTTATTAGACTTTATTAATAGTTTAAGAATGGGTTAACAGGATTGGGTTTTAACCTCCAGATGCTTTCTGGAAATACAGCTTTTGTGTTGAATGAACACTATCTTCTCTCCCTCTGAAAAGGGAAATGAATATCTCCTTAAGGGCTATCTATTCTCTAGTCAGAAACTACCTTTTTTGCCTTTAAGGATTATATTCAGTTGCTGCATCCCTGGTGTCAAGTCAACGTTGGCTCCTGCCGATTTATGCTGGGACGATGTTACCTGGTTACAGGAGAGGGACAGAAGGTAAACTGCATTGGAAAGATGAGCAGACTTGTGAGGAGGACACTGAACTTCCATCTCAGAGGGGGTTGGAGGCCCAGAACCCTCCAGATAAGGATAAAGAGGACTAACGGCGCCAGCAAGGGGCACGGTCTACCTGTGGGGGCCAGGCAGCTTCATGTCCTTGACGGGTTATTGAGGACACAGGAAAATGTGGAGAAGAATGCTTTAAAACCCTCCTGCCCCTGTGCCCAGCTTTTAGGGATACGTTTTTGTGACTGTTTCTCAGTTGCGTTGTTTTTACAGCATGTTTTTTTATGCTGGTTTTTTTCCCATTATGGTAGTTTACGTTTCTGATTTTTTCCCTGACATCCTGTTATGTAAACTTGCAAATATAAAGAAAAGTCCAAAGACTTTCATACTAAATCCTCCACTCAGATTCTACAGACACTAACTTGGTGCTGTGTCACAGGTATCCATCAAATATCTTCTTCAAGTCTACTTTCTAATTAGCAGCATTTAAGTTAAAGAGTTAGATAAATTAAAGAAAATATTAAATAGTGCATCGGAGAGAATTTAGATAAAACAGACAGTAAATGCAGTCATTTACTTACTTAATAATTACTTACGTAGATGATTTTCTTTCTTTTTTCTGGCTTTCCTCGGTACAAGGACTCTTGGCTCATAGTACCTGGAAGTGGAGCGATCTGTTACAGTCATCTCATCTCGTTCTGTCCCTCCAGGCTCTGGAATGTTTCTGCCAGGCAGCGTCCGAAGTGGGCAAAGAGGAATTCTTAGATCGCTTGATCCGTTCAGAGGATGGAGAGATGGTGTCCACCCCCCGGCTGCAGTATTACGATAAGGTTCTGGCATGGCTTGGTCCTTCTTACACCACGCTGGGTAAAAATGTAATAGGGGCAGGGAGGCAGATAAACGAGAGTTAGGGATTAACATACACACTTCATATGTAAAATTGGTAAGCAACAAGGACCTAGCGTACGCTCAGTATCGTTCGTTTTTGACTCCCCTGGGTCTTTGTAGCCGCTCACAGGCTTTCTCTAGCTGCCTCAAACAGTGGCTTCTCTGCTTGTGCTCGGACTGCTGGCCGCAGGGGCTCCTCTTGCTGCAGCGCGCGGCCCCGGGGACACAGGCGCTGTGGCCGTGCCTCCTGGGCCTAGGTGCATGTGGGGTCTTCCTGGGCCAGGGATCGCCTCTGTCTTCTGCATGGGCAGGTGGACGCTTAAGCACTAGATCCCGGGGAAGCCAAAATGTGACACAACTGTATTCCAGTCTGAAGTGCTCTTACATCCCCCCCAGGTTTTGCGCCTGCTGGACGTCGTCGGCCTGCCTGAGCTGGTCATCCAGTTGGCCACGTCAGCAGTGACCGAAGCAGGCGACGACTGGAAAAGTCAGGTGAGGACTACCTGCATCTTGTTGATTGCCCTTGAGCCTTATCATGGGGACGGCGTTTTAATTTCTGTCATTCTTTTTCCCCCGTATTTGATACTTAGGCTACTTTAAGGACATGCATCTTCAAACATCATTTGGATTTAGGTCACAATAGCCAAGCCTATGAAGCCTTAACCCAAATTCCTGATTCCAGCAGGTAATCAAACCCACAGTCTTATCTAGAGGAGGCAGTTTACCAGCCCTGTGTAATCCGCAAGGGAAATATATGCTCGTATCCCTCTCTTTCCTTCTAGGCAGTTGGACTGTCTGCGGCAGTTGGTGGTAGTTCTTTGTGAACGCTCCCAACTTCAGGATCTCGTGGAGTTTCCCTATGTGAATCTACATAATGAGGTCATCTTATTTATCCCCCGGGGTGGCTGGACACAGCTCTGGTGGTTGTCGTGATGGCTAACTTTGATGTCTGACTGCTTCTCCTGCTTTAGGTTGTGGGAATAATTGAATCACGGGCAAGAGCTGTGGACCTTATGACTCACAATTACTACGAGCTTCTGTACGCCTTTCACATCTATCGTCACAATTACCGGAAGGGTGAGCCTTGAAGCATGTTGTCTTTGTGGGAGGCAGCCTAGTCAGTTGTTTCATGCTTTACAAAAAAATATTACCTGCTTGACTTACAGAATTTTTGCCTTATTTTTAACACTGGACAAGTGTTCTCTACAAACATTTGGGGAACTTATGTTTAAGTTCAAGATTTGCTTCACCTCTTTGTAGATTACCTGTTAATCATAAAGATAGACACTTCTCTACCAGAATTCCCTGGCTGTCCAATGGTTATTAGGACTCCGTGCTGTCACTGCAGAGGGCCCAGGTTCAATCCCTGGTCAGGGAACTAAGATCCCCATAAGCTGGTCGGTGCAGCCAAAAAAAAAAGATAGATATTTCTCCCATTTTAGAACATTCTTGAAGCATTTCCATTGAGATGGCGTTCTGTGTGCATCTTTTATCTAATCTTAAAAGAAATTTTATTTCACCAAAGGCACCTTAAACTCTTGCGACTGGTTTTTAAGTTCCTATACAATTTTGCCTTTGGCCTTTCTTTCTGCTTTTTTGTTGTTGTTTTAATAATTTCATTTACTTATTTCTCTTTGGCTGTGCCGAGTCCCGATCTTCTGTAGTCACGGTGAGCCACGGACACGCTCTGACTGCAGTGATCGAGGAGCACAGGCCCCTGGGCACGCAGGCTCCGTGGCTGTGGCTCCCGGGCTCTCGAGGACCGGGCTCAGCAGTGCGGCACACGGGCTTCAAACCGCTCCACAGCCTGTGCGATCCCCCAGACCTGTGTCTCCTTCATTGGCAGGCGGGTCTGCTAGCAACGAGCCACCAGGGAAGGCTTTGGCGTTTCTTTTCTCTTACTTTTGCTGATCCTTTAGAGAGTAAGTTATGGACATCATGACTCGATACATAAACGCCTCAGATGCATTTCAAGGACATTCCTTATACAACCGCAAATTGAGAAGATAACTAATTTGTAAACTCAGTGTAGATGGAGTACTCTTATCTGATGTGCTGTTCATATTTAAATATTGCCAAACATGGTGATTTTTTTTTAATAGTACATTTCCCTCATACTGTCCTCACCCCCTGCTCTGGGATCACGTCTTGGATTTAATTGTCCTGTCAGTTTAGTCTCCTTTAATCCGGAGCATTCTTTCAGCCCTGCTTTGCCTTTGATGGCACTGATATGTTTGAAGAGGACAGCCCAGTCATTTTTGTAGAATGTCTCTAAATTTGGATTTATTTGACGGCAGTGAGATATTTTATCAGGTAAGGGATTACATGTCTGTTTTAAGACCATATTTTGCAAGATAATCATTGTGGTTACCCTTTGGAGCCACTAACATTTTTATACTGTTTTCACTCAGGAATTTTTTTTTTAGATTTCTTATTGACTTTTCATTGGAAAGAATAGATGGAAATAGTTCATAGGCTTGTTCTTAATATTGCTAATGGTAAAACGTGTTTGCGTGTTCTTTGAATAATACAAGGAAGGCAGAATAGACGAGTCAGGATCTCTCACTGCTTTCAAAATGACAGCATCCACTACACCCACCTGATTAGGACCAGTTTAGCTGGATTAATGCTCAGATCTTTCTGGAGCAAGGCTGTTTTTCTGACTAAAACATCTTACATATTCCAGGGACTCAAAAGTATTTGTTGGGATGAAAAAGAGTTTGATTTGGTTTGAAAACTGAAAGAGAATTTTAAAATCTGTTCGGTTTCTGGAGTCCCCTGCTGTCTCAGAACAGCGATGAGTGTGACCTTGGGGGTCTTCCCTGGCAATCCCATGGTCAAGACTCTGAGCTTCCAGCACCGGGGACGTGTGTTCAGTGCCCCCTGGTCGGGGAGCAAGATCCCACATGCCATGTGACTCAGCTGAAAAAAAAGAGTTTATGACCGTGGACAGACACGCGGATCCTGGGTGGAGACAGGCGACCACAG
Organism: Antilocapra americana; assembly: GCA_007570785.1. Classification (NCBI taxonomy): domain Eukaryota; kingdom Metazoa; phylum Chordata; class Mammalia; order Artiodactyla; family Antilocapridae; genus Antilocapra; species Antilocapra americana. The sequence goes on along the minus strand of ML663010.1, from coordinate 20,738,773 downwards.
AGCTGAGACTGGCTCTCCACGCCAGCATCCTGTGCAGCGTCTTAACTGCAAAGAAACATCTTAGGTGTCTGCAGAACTTTTTCTTTTTTTCCCCTGCCTTTCTTGGGGGTTGCAAAGTACGTGTAGCATCAACTACTGCCGTAGCCGTGTTTGCTTGTTGAGTAGTGCTGAGCACCTTCACATGACTGCGTAGCCAGTCTGCAGAATTCTTTTCACTTTGCCAAACGGAAGCTGTACTCCTTAAACAACAACTTCTCACTCCCTCCTACCCCATCTCCTGGCAACCACCATTCCACTCGCTGTCCAAATTTGGCTACCAGAATGCTGCAGCATTTGACTTTTTGTGGCTGGTGTATTTCGCTTAGCATAATGTCGGTCTTCAAAGTTCATCCATGTTGTAGCATCTATCGGAATTTACAATACTCTACTGTATGGCTATATTGGTAACAATTTTGATAGAACCTTGGATGTTTTCATCTTTTGTTTGTTGTGAATAACACTGCAATGAACAGGGATGTACAAGTAATTCTTTAAGACTCTGCTTTCAGTTGGTTTTTGGGGGGAGCGGGTGGTTTATACACCTGAAAGTAGAATTGGTGAACTGTAATTCTGATTATTTGAATAACTGTTTTCCTTAGTGGCTGTACCAATTTATATTCCCTCCAGCACTACACAGGGGTTCCAGTTTTTCCACATTCTTGGCAACACATGATCTTTGTTGTTTTAAGTTAAGCTTGAATTTTTTTTTTTTCAATTTTAACATTTGGTAAGTGTGACAGAAATTCTCTGTGCCTCTAAAGAGACACATTTTTGAAATCCTCATATCTGTTATCTGTTATTGCCTCATAGCTGGCACAGTGATGTTTGAGTATGGAATGCGTCTTGGCAGAGAGGTTCGGACTATCCGGGGACTTGAGAAGCAAGGCAACTGTTATCTGGCTGCTATTAATTGCTTACGACTTATTCGCCCAGAATACGCATGGATTGTTCAGCCAGCATCTGGTGCAGTGGTATGAAAACTTTGTATCCTGGAATTTGGGGATCATTTAATTTGTTGTGTTTGGTCCTTCGAAAATACCTCATTTTGCTTCATTTCATTTAAAACTTCCACTGGGATATTTGTGAACTTAATCTATTTTTGCAGCGATTCATTTGTTTTATGTTACTACCCCCTTTGGTTTCCAAGTGCAGAATTACTATAGGAAGAAGTATTGTTTATTTGTTAAGTCATGTCGGACTCTGCAGTCCTGTAGACTGTGGAATGCCAGGCTCCTCTGTCCCTTACTGTCTCCCAGAGTTTGCTCAAATTCATGTCCATTCAGTCGGTGATGCCATCCAACCATCTCATCCTCTGTTGTCCTCTTCTCCACCTGCCTTCTATCTTTCCCAGCATCAGGGTATTTTCCTATGAGTCAGCCCTTTGTATCAGATGGCCACAGTATTGGAGCTTCAACCTCAGCATCAGTCCTTCCAGTGAATATTCAGGGTTGGTTTCCTTTAGGATTGACTGGTTTGATCTCCTTGCTGTCCAAGGGGACTCTCGAGAGTCTTCTCCAGCACTGTAGTTCAAAATCATCAGTTCTCTGAATAAGTATTACAGAGTGGTTTTGGAATTAGACAACCTAACTTGAGGCAAATTACTGCATCTTTTATTGTCCAGTTAGCCTCTTGCATAAAATAGGAATGATGATGGTAATATCTACCTTATAGGATTATTTGGTTATTAAATGAGATCCCCCATGTAAGATTGCATAGAATACTGACAAGTGCCTGGCCTACAGAAAGTGCTCAGTAAATGCTAGCTGTTTTTATGTCGTTTAATTTTTGTTAATTTAATCTATTGTTATAAAGGAGGTGAACTTTGGTGAACTTTGAGTTTTTCTTATCATGCTGATGGAGTACTCCCAGTTACTTGTATAGTTCCTGCATGTACTGTTCTGTTTTCCAGGGTTATGAGTGGATAATATAACTTTATAAACCAAGGAAACTCAGGTGGTTTCCTTGGTTTACAAAGCTACATTCTCTATGGACATCGAATCAGTGTCTTTGGACTCAGTAAAATTTTAGCTAAGTGAGCCGAGTTTCTTTGTCTAGTAGTTACAGTAACTCTGTGAGAAGAGCTGTGCTCGATGAAATAGACATAATTTATGCCCCGAGAATTTAAGCATGAAAGCCCTGGGTCATAGTTAATGATGTTCAGATAAAATACTGATTTTTCACGGTTAAATCTCTTGTTTGGTCTTTTCAGTATGATCGCCCTGGAGCATCCCCTAAGAGGAATCATGATGGAGAATGCACAGCTGCCCCAAGTGAGTCGGGGAGCTCAGGCCGACTTTGCTGAGTGGCACTTAATTGTTACACTAGTTGTATTTATATTTACTTTTTTTTATATAGCACTTTATTATAGTATGAATAATCATATTGTAGTATATTGTCTATGTATGGTAGTTACTTTGTTAAAATATGGTAAAGTTTCTTATCAGTATTCTGTCTGGTTGCCCTTGGAAAACTTTGTATGCCTGTGTGTGAAATGAAAATCCTTAAAAAAGGGTCTGTGTATGTTTGTTTTTTGTTGTGTTCGAGTCAGCTTAGTATACTTTTTTAAATTGGGTTCCTTTAGTATCTCTTTAGAGGCATGATTTCCTTTCTCTTTTTTTCCTTTTTTTTGTGATGGTGCCTTGAGGCGAAGTAGTTTCTGAGTTTTCCAGCCAGGGGTTGAACCCCCATCCCCCGCAGTGGGAGCACAGAGTCTTGGACTGTGATTTCCTTCCTTAAAGAGCCTGGGCTCTAGAGTTGGACACACTTGGTTTCGATTCTGCCTCTCACGTGGGCATGTTCCTTACTGATGAAGATGACAGTGTCTCACAGTTGTAAGAGTTAATTGAAATTATACGTAAAATGCCTCACAAGCGCCTCCTGGAAGCTGTTATTAGAGTACTTTGACTTGACACGGCTCTAGAGTGAAGCAGGGTTGTTTGTTTTATTGAGCCCCTTGTTTTCACCCCATCATCTTAAAGTTAAACTGAAAGTGACTTAGAGTTCAGTGGAAACCGGCGGGTAGCGTTTGTCTCCCAGGCACTTCCTTTGAGCTTTGGAAATCGAAAATGTTTTTCTTTGGCTTTTAGCAAATAGACAAATTGAAATCCTGGAACTGGAGGATCTGGAGAGAGAGTGCTCCTTGGCGCGCATCCGCCTCACCCTGGCTCAGCACGAGCCCGCGGCCGTCGCTGTCGCAGGTACGCGCGGTAGGACTGTGCTGCGTGGGCCTGTTCACCGAGGTCGCGGTCTTTGGGTTCAGTTCATCTGCCTGTCCCATTGTTTGCACTAAAGAGCTCTTTTCTGCTTCCGCAGGAAGTTCATCCGCAGAGGAGATGGTCACTCTCTTGGTTCAGGCTGGCCTGTTTGACACTGCCATATCACTGTGTCAGACTTTTAAGCTTCCCTTAACACCAGTCTTTGAAGGACTTGCTTTCAAGTATGTATAAAATTGCTTTTTTATAGTCTTAATTTTCTAACGTAGTCTAATTTTTTAGTCTTAAATTTCTAAAATATTCTTAATTTTCTATTTACTTCACTGCTGCTTAGTATGAAGCAGTGATCACACAAGCCAGTATCTTATAAGCCAACTTTAAAGAAGTGTTTTTGTGTAGGCTGCCTTTTTTTTTTTTTTTTTGTAGTTGACTGTGAGTTTTGGGAGGGGGGTGCTGTTAATCTTGGTTTATAGCATCTTTTGAGAAGTCAGATCTGGCACTGCCACGCCCACATGACAGTGGACAACCTGTGTGTCCACTTAGACAAGGCATATGTTCTCTTCAGTCCTATAGGACATCTCTTGGCCCACGCAAACATTGTTTAAAAGTAGTTCTTATTGATGTTCATACCTAGTACTTCATACCTAAATATGGGTCAAGTTGTTTGTGAGTTAGAAATAAACTTTCAGAATTTTTCATCATCAGTTTTCTCTTGTAAGTAAATGATCTCTTAAGACTTCTTAATGGCCTCGTGGGTCATCCAGTTATGTGGCTGTGAGGAGAGGGAAAGCCAGTATCCCAGCAGGGAGTCCAGTAATAGACTGGAGGTAAAGTTGTCATCTTATCTCCAGGTTTAGCAGCAAACCCATCTGCATTTCAGCAAATTGATTTACTGTGTGTGGAACCATTCTCATTTCAGATGCATCAAATTGCAGTTTGGAGGAGAGGCAGCACAAGCAGAAGCCTGGGCCTGGCTAGCAGCCAACCAGCTTTCATCCGTCATTACCACTAAGGAGTCTAGGTACAGCCCTTGGCTTCCTCCATCGCCGCAAGGGCCTACCCTCCACATCCTTTCCCAGTGCTCCCAATAAGTGTCTACCTGAATGTACTCCAGTGTCTCTGGTATCCTTCTCTAACCACCCGCAGTACACTTCCCTTCCCTGAATTGCATTTAAAATTTGTATTATGCAGCTTAGCACTTTAGAGTTATAGCATTTTACAATTATGAAGTCCTTTGACATTATTTTTCAGCCCCTAAAGTCACACCAGAATTACTATCAAGATAGAAATTACAAAACATCACCCTAATCTTCCAAATCAGATCTTCTGCATGATTCTAGAGGGGTCTGAGGCAATTCCTTGCTTTAGAAATCTTGAACAAATAAGTAAAGTGAATTGTTGAGCTCATATGTGGTTGTTGGGAAATACAAAAATCCAAGTTGTCTAGTTTCTAATGCTACCCCTAAGTCACATTGGCCCTAGTCATGTTAGTTATTATTTAGCTGTATTGTCAATTCATTATGTCTAAAGATTGTTTTCCTTGTAAATACATGTTCTGAATGGTACTATAATTATCTATTAAGAACCTGGAACTCATAAGTCCCCTTTTTGTATCAAGTGCTACAGATGAAGCGTGGCGGCTATTATCGACTTACCTGGAAAGGTACAAAGTGCAGAACAACTTGTATCACCACTGCGTGATCAACAAGCTCTTGTCTCATGGCGTTCCTCTGCCTAACTGGCTAATAAACAGTTACAAGGTGAGTGGTTCCTTAGCTTGTGGAGAGTAGGGACCTGGTCTTTATCATTCTGAATCACTTTATGAGATGATTAAAAAGAAAAAGTGATAATTTATGGAAATATACTGACAGATACTTATAGCTTCTTAATCTCAACCAAGAACATTAAGAACAGTTTGCTTCAGTCCCTGTGAAGCACTGGATGTTGAGATCTAAAGCCCCCTGGGTCGGTGACTAGGTTAATCTGTGCTGGTGTGCTCAATGAACAATGAGTACCTATTTTAGAACAAAGAGTTTATGTGGGACACTGCATTTACTATTTTTTACTCAAGAAATCACAGGAGTGGATGGAATGGTTTTCAAATACTGCAACAGTGATTCTTTCAGGTTTTGTCAAAATTGGGTTCTTGGGCCACCTTCATTAAATTATTTGGATGGTAGGCTTCTTTGAAATATTTGATTCTTAGGCTCCATCCAAGACTTCCAGAGTCAAATTTTCTGGAGTTAAGATCCAAGATAGACATTTTTAACAAGGTCCTAATTTGATTTGATGCATGCCTAAATTTGAAAGTGAAGTTGCTCAGTCGTGTCCGACTCTTTGCGACCCCATGGACTGTAGCCTACCAGGCTCCTTCGTCCATGGAATTTTCCAGGCAAGAGTACTAGAGTGGGTTGCCATTTCCTTCTCCAGGGGATCTTCCCAACCCAGGGATCGAACCCAGGTCTCCCGCACTGCAGGCAGCCGCTTTACCATCTCAGCCACCAGCGGGTCTTTGAGATACATTGAGAAGAATAGGAAAAAAAGAATATAAAGCTTAAAGTCAAGAAAGTTAATCTGTTTTTTTAATTTAGAAAGTAGAGAAGGCAGCTAAGTTGTTAATGGTTAAGATTGTGGTCAAATCAGAATATAGAAAGCATAAGTGGGGTAATTAGGAGAACCTTCCCAACTGAGGTTGTATTCATTTCTCTCTCACCCTGAGTTTAATACAAATCTAAATCAAGCATTGAAATTTCGTGATTCTTCATGTATTTTTGAGAATTAATTGACTATATTGTCTCTGGTACTCAGCATTTCTGGGAAGCTTTGTTGACTTTTACTGCTGTGGAAACAAAGTAGGAAAGAAAGAAAAGGTGTCTTAGATCATAGAACAGGTGAAGAAGGCCACTTAACAGAAGAGGTCTCGCAAGGTCCCCAGAGGTGACTAGGCTCTTGAATCCAACCCTCATCCCAAGATAAGCAAACCATGGTGTTTGTCTGTTTATAAAAAAAAGTATAAATGCCAGGGAATCAGACACTCAGCATCCTTGGTCAGTGCCCGGGTTAGGCAGAAACAGGTAAACGTTTCTGATCACCGACTTTCTGCAGAAAGTTGATGCCGCTGAGTTGCTCCGTCTGTACTTAAACTATGACCTTTTAGAAGAAGCTGTGGAGTTGGTTTCAGAATATGTGGATGCTGTACTGGGAAAAGGACATCAGTACTTTGGAATTGAGGTAGGCTTGTTTCCACAATTTCTTGAATTCTGTATTATCACACTTTCTTTTTCCAAAGGTTTTTCCAGATAACTTGAATTTAAATTTCAGACTGGAAACAGTATCATTCATTAACAGTTTAGAGAAAAGTTTTGTTGAGTGTGTTTATCCTTAATTGGCCTTAGGCCTCCTTTAAGATAAAAGATGACATGAATTTGAAAATACACATTTGATTTAACTAAGAAAAGCACTAGTTCCCCAGCCGAAAAGGGTTGGGGGAGGAGGGGTCCAGTCACGTACCTGTGTGCACATGCATGTGTGCCTGCACGCGTGCACAGATTCACTTGGATGCACACACACACAGTTTCTGGTTGTGAAAAGAAAAGTCGTTTCATGTTATTGAATCCCGTGGAAGTAACTGCCCGGAAGAAAGGGTTCCAGATTGTCTTCAAACAGTCATATTCTTCCTCTCAGTTCCCACTGTCCGCCACGGCTCCGATGGTGTGGCTCCCATACTCCTCCATCGATCAGCTCCTCCAAGCTCTGGGAGAGAACACGGCCAACAGTCACAACGTCGCGGTGAGGAGACCCTCCCCCAAGGCACGCAGCTACATAAGTCCTTGCGCTAGCCGCTGCAAAGCCTGCCCTTTGGGTTCTCAGGGATAAGAGGGGCCGAAGCCATTCACCGCCCTGCGCGTGCTGCCCAGTCCCTCATGAAAAAGTGAAAGTGAAGTCACTCGGTCATGTCCCGACTCTGCGACCCCATGGACTGTAGCCTTCTGGGCTCTTCCATCCATGGGATTTTCCAGGCAAGAAAACTGGAGTGGATTGCCATTTCCTTCTCCAGGGGATCTTCCCAACCCAAGGATCGAACCTGGGTCTCCCAGATTGCAGGCAGACTCCACCATCTGAGCCACCAGGGAATTCCACCCCTTTATGAAATGATTAGTTAAATCACATATAAGCTGTCTGGTCCTGGGACAAGAGCTAATGAAGCTTTTATTAAAAATACTGGTGTGAGTTGCATATTTAGAAATTCATTAAGAAAATGAGTTTGGAGTATTGTAGATAATAGAAAAGTCCAGTTTTAGCAGTGGAGCCATAGAGCAGGCTCCTGTACTGAACGGTGATTAAATGAAGCACGGTGGCTACCAGCTTCATCAGGGGACATCTGGCTGGAGACATCACAGTGATAACTTTAGTCTTGTTCAGTCCTTGACCTATTCTTGAACGATTCCCTTCTTTTCTCCTACAGCTGTCCCAGAAAATCCTTGACAAATTGGAGGACTACCAGCAAAAAGTGGATAAGGCGACACGGGATTTGTTGTATCGTCGGAACTTGTGACCTGGACGGTTGCCCAGGCTTTGTAACCGCTTGGTGCCTCTTCGGGCTTGAGACTTTACCCTGCAGGAAACCCGCACCCCGGGCTGGTTCTGTTCCTGTAGCTGGCGTGTACAGCAGTCCGGTCTGCCCCCCACACAAGCGAGAAGGGTGATGGGTCACAGGGCCTGTGCTTGCTGGTGGTGCTAACACACAGATTTCTGGGTCTCAACCTCGGTCTCAGACAGCTGCTTTTTTATATGATTCAGAAGCTTTTTTAGAGTTTATATTTTTGTAAACTACCGAAGACATTCTTTATCTGCAAAGTAAAACCCCACCTTCACTTTCCAAAATAGCTGAGGGTCGTTGGCTTGTTGTAGCTGGCCACCAAAAGCCGTCAGTGCAAATCCTTCCCTTCTTCCCTCTCGCTTTTTGTATTTCAAAGGAATTATTTTAGTCCAGAACTGACATGTATTTTCTGTATTGCAGACAGAGGCTAATGATTTTGTGTACTCTTTTCATTATTTATTGTGGAGGTTTTTTTTTTATGAACTTCAATGAAGTAGTAAATAGTTTTCCTAGATTAACTCTAATATGATGACCAGCTGTTAAGGAAGATATCTTGAATCTGGTTCTGAGGCTAAAGTGGAATAAACTGTTAGCTAAGAAAAAACTGAAAATTTATCATCTATAAAAATAATATTTTCCAGGTAAATTCTATTAACTGCTATGATTTATGTTAATCAAGCCGGACATGATCATACAGGTAGTCTAATAATTATTGGACCAAAATAAATTCTTCTGGTCAGACTTAGAGGCATTCATGGCCACAAATTTGGGGAAACGTGAAAAAATAAACTCTTGAATTTTATTCTGTATATTAAAATTTATCTTTTAAGGAAACTATCTGTATAGTACTTGCTTGTATGCCCTTTGACCTTCCTTGAGTTTTTCATAAGCATTTAATTTTTATACTGTCAATATCATATTTACATTATATATTTTAAATAACAATGTGAGTTTCCCTGTGGTACTGTTATTGTAGAGATTGCGGTATATGGTTCTTTTTTCACTTCATCTCTATCATGATTAACGTGACGTGTTTGACGCAGTGGCAGGCAGCAAGCGGCCTTGCCCTCCCAACTCCATAAATGTGTGACTTCAATTGTAGCACAGAATATATTTTGACCTGTATATACATATATAACCAAGAGAAAACTTTCTCACTGATTATATTTTCATGAGTGACTAATGGATGATAGCCTACAGTCTGAAAACCATCAAGCCCTGCCGCCGCCTTTTCCGGAGGATAAGAAGCGGCTGGAGACTGGCCCGTTCCGGAAAGCTGCTCCTTGCATGGCTGACCTCAGCAGTGGTTTCCATGGTAGCAGTTCATAAGACGCTGACCAGTTCTTCTGTCCACTTTCTCCCACCTTCCTCACTCTGATTTCCAACCAGAGCAGAAAGAAGCTGCGCACATTCTTTCTCTTCACTTTTCACATCATTTTGAGTCTGCAGTTTTGCTTTCTGGACCATGTGATGTATTAATAGCATCATCTTTCCTTGTTTCTTCCAACTCTGACAATTTTCTGATTATAAATTGTTATTAAAAGGACTCCCTTCTCTTCTAGTGCTTAACTACCATTAAATACCAGAGGTAAAGAACCCACCTTTCAGTGCAGGAGACATAAGAGACAGGGGTTCAGTCCCTCGGTCAGGAAGAGCCCCTGGAGAAGGACGTGGCAACCCTCTCCAGTATTCTTGCCTGGAGAATCCCAAGGACAGAGGAGCCTGGTGAACTGCAGTCGACAGGGTCGCGAAGAGTCAGACATGACTGAAGCCACTTAGCATGCCATGCACCATTAAACATGACTCTTGAAAGAAAACTTCATAGTTCTTAAAAAAAGTTAACAAAATGTGACAAGGTTACACTTTTCCAGCCTGTGACAATAAGAGCAAGCATCATTTCTATTAATAATAGAATATATATATATATATATAGCACACAGTTTCATACTAACCATTCTTCTTGTGATCTAAGAAAGTTCATTTGTTCTACAAAGCTGCCCATCAGTGAACACATTCTAGGTAACAATTAACCTAATTTACTTCAACCTGATTAATACTTCTTTTTTTCTGCTAGAACACAGTATATATTATAGAAAGTTCTAAAGAACTTTTATTCTTTAGAGCTCTTTGTACCAGAAAACAAAGATAATCCTGTATTACTTTTAATATAATATAATCAGTAGCTCGTCATTAACCCTAAGCCAGAAGAATATACCTGTATCTGCTTAGAACGCCATCATCAAAAGATCAATTTATTGCTCACATGACCTATGCCAGTTTCTAAAGACTAAAAGGTATTTCTTCCAGTAAATGAGGCTTTGTGATTTAAATGAACTTCATGGAACACATAAGGTCAAATATGTGATATAACAAAAAATATACTTGGTCTTTGTCCCCATTTCTGGCAAATAGCTTATAAATCCTTTTGAAACCCTGAGTGAAAGAAATGTTATGCTAATGAGGTGACTCTGAATGGGGCCATTAAGTAGCTTCAGGATGGGGATAGTCCCAGGGAGATCCATCCTGTGAATATAGGGTTAAAACTTGGGGCCAGCCCAACCTTGCAGCCCAATAACCAGCCTTTCAGCGTAGGTGATGGTGGAACATACTGTTTTCCGAAGCTGCCACAGTGAATTCCCAGTCGTTTACTGACCCATGGGTTCTGTGAGATAGCCCTGCACCTTCTCTAAAAGTATTGCCCCCACTCTGGCCAGTCTCTTCATGTGAATATTCTTTGGCTGCCTCAGTGGAAACAGACCAGTTTCCTCCTCATCCTCTGCATCCAAGTGAAATTACGATTCTTTCTTTCTGGGTGTATGCAGTTAAAATGCCCCGTTCACATATGTGAAACGTGAGTGCATGGTAGTGGCTTTTGAGAAGGGTCGTGTTTGAATGCCAGTTGATGGGGTAGGGGAAAATCAGACATGCAGCTGCAGCTCAGGTTTCCAGGGGGACCAGGCATAGAGAAAAACAAGTCTCATATATATGAGTTAAATTGCACAATTTAGTTTTGCCATGGAGACAATCTCCATAAAGTAGGAAAAGTAGAAAGTTAAGGTTACTATAGTGATCATTCAGGAGGGGAAAGTATTTTTTGGAAGCAGAAAAATCTTCAAAACACTTTTCCTCACTTTTGATGTTTAGCAGATGCTCCAGTGTAGTCATGGGCTTTGGAGTTTGGGGAAGAGGTATGGGAAATAGCCCAGGTGACCCCTAACTCCATACTCTGCTCCTTCATCCTTCCCTCCCTTCTTCCTTCCAGCAAAATAGACACTTAAAGCCAGCGTCAGAGTTGCCCAATGCGTCTCAATAGTGTGCGCTATTTCCGAGGTTGCCCTGCAGTGGGGGGCAGTCACCTTTGCTAGGTGAGACCATGATGAAAGCCACGTTCCTTGGGCTTTTGAAAGATGATGCTTGTTTGATGATGCTCACTAGCCTAAAAACGATCTGTTTCTGGTTTTCTTCAACAAAGTCTAGCATTTCCTTCAATGATTTTGCACATAAAAAATTTCCCTGAAAATATTTTGAACAAGATAGAAGGATCTCTTTAGGTTTCCTTCTATCGCCACATACAAGGTTCCATCAAAGCTAGGCACAAAGAGTAGCTTGGGTGGTTTCTAAAATTCCTACATATTCCCGCCTTCTCTGATTGTAGTCAGCTCTGCACCCTTTTGCTTCTTATCCCCACTAGCTTCCTGCTTATTTAGAACTTGAAAACACTTCTGCGTTTCATATACTCTAACACTAAAGCAAGCATATAATAGGTACCTTTTATTGGAGCCCTGCTGAATGCCGTGTGTGTACAGTTTTAGGACATTTGCAAACATCTCATTTAATCTTGCCAGCATCCTTTGAGATAGGCACAATCCCTTGTTTATAAACAAAGCGAGGGTCAGCAGAGTAAAGCATCTTGCCCTGGCTTCTGCTGCCAATGCACAATGTAGATAGGACTTGAATGCAGGTTTCCTGACTCTGCTCCTAGATGTTAACTACCTGCATCCTGTCCCAAGCAACGCAGGTCTCAGAGCCCCTCAGGCTTGCTTGTATTTGCAAGTGGCCTCACATCCAGAATGGAGGGGTTCACTCTGGTGACATCCACCTCTGTATGAGAGTGTCCTGTCCCTTTTTCCCTTTGGCTTAAGCAAAGGAAGCTGCTAGAGGAGAGCTGAGCGTTTGATCGTCCATAACTGCTCAGTTCAGTTCATTTCAGTCGCACAATCATGTCCGACTCTTTGCGACTCCATGGACTGCAGCATGCCAGTCTCCCCCATCCATCACTAACTCCCCAGAGCTTACCCAAACTCATGACCAGTGAGTTGGTGATACCATCCAACTATCTCATCCTCTGTCGTCCCCTTCTCCCCCCACCTTCAATCTTTCCCAGCATCAAGGTCTTTTCCAATGAGTCAGTTCTTCGCATCCAGTGGCCAAAGTATTGGAGTTTCAGCTTCTGCATCAGTCCTTCCAATGAATATTCAGAACTGATTTCCTTTAGGATGGACTGGTTGGATCTCCTTGCTGTTCCAAGGGATTCTCAAGAGTCTTCTCCAACACCACAGCTCAAAAGCATCAATTCTTTGGCACTCAGCTTTCTTTATAGTCCAACTCTCACATCCATACACGACTACTGGAAATAGTATTCATAGCTTTGACTAGATGGACCTTTGTCGCCAAAGTAATGTTTCTGCCTTTTAACATGCTGTCTAGGTTGGTCATAGCTTTTCTTCCAAGGAGCAGGAGTCTTTTAATTTCATGGCTGCAGTGACCATCTGCAGTAATTTTGGAGCCCCAAAATTAAAAAGTCTCTCACTGTTTCCATTGTTTCCCCATCTATTTGCCATGACGTGATGTGACTGGATGCCATGATCTCAGTTTTCTGAATGTTGAGTTTTAAGCCAACTGTTTCACTCTCCTCTTTCACCTTCATCAAGAGGCTCTTTAGTTCTTCACTTAGTACTGCTCACTTATCAGTAAAATGAGGGCTTCTCTGGTGGCTCAGCTGGTAAAGAATCTGCCTCCGATGTGGGTTACCTGGGTTGGGAAGATCCCCTAAAGAAGGGAATGGCTACCCACTCCAGTATTCTGGCCTAGAGAATTCCATGGACTGTATAGTCCATGGGGTCACAAAGAGTCAGACACGACTGAGTGACTTTCACTTTCACAGCCTCCTGGGAAGAGTGGACCAGGGGGGCTGGAGATTAAGTTGAGCCACAGTGGCCAGTAAGCCAATCAACCACGCCTGTGTAGTCAAGTAAAAGCCAGACAGCAAGACTGAACAGAACGTCCTGGACTGAAAACACAATTGTACTTGGAGGGAGACATGCTGACCTTACAGAGAGGCCATATGGGAGCTCTGTGCTCCCTCCCAGACCTCATCGTGTATCCTTTGTAGTGCAACAGAAATCATAAGTAGAGTGTTTCCTTGAGCTCCATGATTGGTTCTAGAGAATTATAAAATTTGAGGGGGTTGTGGAAACTTCATTATGTGGCCAACCAGAAGTGTGGGTGGCATGGGGGTTTCCCTTGAAGCTGACCTCTAATGTACGGGCAGCTCTGGGGACACCAAGGCTTCCCTGGTGGCTCAGATGGTAAAGAATCTGCCTGCAATACAAGAGAGCCGGTCTTGATCCCTGGGTCGGGAAGATTCCCTAGAGGAGGGCAGGGCAACCCACTCCAGTATTCTTGCCTGGAGAATCCCAAGCAAGAGAAAGGAACCCAGGAGAGAGGAACCTGGCGGGCTACAGTCCATGAGGCTGCAAAGAGTCGGACACGACTGACTCACACTGCTTTCATGGTGTCTGATGCCAGCTCCTAGGGGTAATCCTCAGAATTGAATTGCTTAAGACATGCCCAGTTGGAATTGTTGACCTAAAACAAATATTCTGTCTTGTTATTTTTCCAGCAAAGATGAGTTTATTCTGAAGCATCAGAGAATTGGCAATCCAGGATCTTGCAACTTTGGCAAGCCACTTGCAAGTTCCCTCAGGGCAAGGGAAATAGCTGGGTTTTTGAGGGGGTGGGGCTGTGCTGGGTCTTAGTTGCAACACAGGGGATCTTAAGTTGCGCCGCGTGGGATCTAGTTCCCTGACCAGGGATGGAACCCATGCCCACTGCTTTGGAGAGCAGAGTGTTAACCACTGGACCACCAGGAAGACCCCCATAGCTGCTTTTCTAAAGTTGGGAGAACTATAGTAATAAAGAGCACAGGGCTTTTCATTGGCTGAGTCCTTACCAGGAAAGAAGAGGAATCTTCCTACTGGGATATCATCACAGAGTGTGAGAGCTTCCTGTCTTGGTCTCTGTTTAATTGAGATTTCTGTTTATAAGTTCTTATATAATAAAACTTAGATGAATAGACACACACACAACCCTAAAATTTTATTCTATGCTTCTGAAGCTGGGCTAGATGAAGCACAAGCTGGAATCAAGATTGCTGGGAAAAATACCGATAACCTCAGATATGCAGATAACACCACCCTTATGGCAGAAAGTGAAGAACTGAAGAGCCTCTTAATGAAAGTGAAAGAGGAGAGTGAAAAAGCTGGCTTAAAACTCAGCATTCAGAAAACTAAGATCATGGCATCCAGTCACATCCCTTCATGGCAAATAGAGGGAAAACAATGGAAACAAAGACTTTTAACTTTTGGGGCCTCCAAAATCACTGCAGATGGTGACTGCTGCCATGAACTTAAACGTCGCTTGCTCCTTGGAAGAAAAGTTATGACCAACCTAGACAGCATATTAAAAAGCAGAGACATTACTTTGCCAACAAAGGTCCACCTAGTCAAAGCTATGGTTTTTCCAGTAGTCATGTATGGATGTGAGAGTTGGATGTTGAAAGAAAGCTGAGTGCCGAAGAACTGGTGCTTTTGAGTTGTGTTGTTGAAGGCTCTTGAGAGTCCCTTGGACTGCAAGGAGATCCAACCAGTCCACCCTAAAGGAAATCAGTCCTGAATAGTCTTTGGATATTCCTGAATATTTATTGGATATTTATTGGAATATTCATTTAGCTGAAGCTAAAACTTAAATACTTTGGCCACCTGATGGGAAGAACTGACTCATTTGAAAAGACCCTGATGCTGGGAAAGATTGAAGGTGGGAGGAGACGGGGACAACAGAGGTTCGCAAAGGGTCCAAAACAACTGAGCAACTGAACTGAAACTGAAAGGAACTGAACCTGGGACTTCTATGGACAGTCCCTGTCTGCAGCATACCTCTTGATGAAGTTCCAAAAGCTACAGTTTTAATATAGATTAGGAAGGTCAGCATTTGAAATTAAATCAGGGGCTTCCCTGGTGGCACAGTGGAAAGAATCTGCCTACCAATGCAGGGGACATGGGTTCGATCCCTGTTCTGGGAAGATCCCACAAGCCACAGAGCAATTAAGCCCGTGCGCCACAACTACTGAGCCACAGTTGCTGACGCCTGTGTGCCCTAGAGCCCGTGCTCTGCAACGAGAGAAGCCACTCCAGTGAGACCTCCCTGCACCGCAATGAAGAGCAACCCCTGCTCTAAGCCACGAGAGAAAGCCCACATGCAGCAATGAAAACCCAGTGCAGACCACATTTTTTTAATTAATAAAAAAGAAATAATGTCCAATACACAGTAAAGGCATTACCCACCAATTGTGATAATAACTAAATATATTTTAAAATGGGTATTTTACTTGTCAAAGGTAAATCCTAATAATTTGATTTTACTGAAACAATATCATCACCACAACCAAAACATCCTCAGTAATTCCTGAGGTGGGTTAGACCCTTGGAGATCAAGGATCAGGCCTGATTTTTCTTTAAAGGGAGTAACTCTATGTTTATGCATTGTGTGGAGACATAGTCAAACCTTCCTGTAAAAAGCCAGATTAATAAGTAGTTGAGGATTTGTAGTCTACACAGGTCTCTTTCACATATTCTTGTTTAACCCTTTAAAAAGTAAGCCTGATTTAACCATGGTTTGCCCATCCCTAGTTCAGATCCTGATATCTTCATGAGTGCCCGTGTTCTAGGTCGCTTCAGTTGCGTCCCCCTCTTTGCAACCCTCCTGACTGTAGCCCGCCAGGCTCCTCTGTCCATGGGATTCTCCAGGCAAGACTACTAGAATGGGGTGCCATTGCCTTCTCCGATTCATGCACTATATTCATTCAAAAACTCTGAACGCTTATGTTTCAGAGCGTACATTTCAACACAGGGAACAAAACAGACAAGTCACTGCTTTCATGGCTTTTGTTCTCAATGACCAATCCAAGGGTTCATCTATAAATGAGGAATATAATCCAAAAATTAGAAATAACAGTATAGGTATCTATCCTATAAGGTGGTTGTGAAAAACAAATGTAATTCTACATATAAACTGCTTAGGTGGTATGTCACACATAATAAGTGTTCAATGTTACAAATTATTACTGTATGCTCTAGCAAGAATTGAGTGGGCCTTAAAGATATAAAGACATATACCACTGGATTTCTTCAGTTCAGTTTCAGTCACTCAGTTGTGTTGGACTCTTTGTGACCCCATGGAATGCAGCACACCAGACTTCCATGGGCCAACTCCCAGAGCTTGCTTAAACTCATATCCATTAAGTCTGGGTTGCCATCCAACCATCTCATCCTCTGTCATCACCTTCTCCTCCCACCTTCAATCTTGCCCAGCATCAGGGGCTTTTCCAAAGAGTCAGTTCTCCATGTCAGGTGACCAAAGTATTCCAGCTTCAGCATCAGCCCATACAAAGACTATTCAATGTTGATTTCCTTTAGGATTGAGTGGTGTGATCTCCAAGGGACTCTCAAAAGTCTCCTTTCAACTCCTTGCAGCCCAAAGGGCTCTCAAGAGTCTTCTCTAATTTGTAACACTGAGCACTTATTCTGTGTAACGCACCATCTAAGCAGTTTACATGTAGAATTGCATTTGATTTTCACAACAGCCTTATAGGATAGGTACCTATACCATTATTTCTAAATTATAGATCATATTCCTCTTTCATAGATGAATTCTGGGTTTCTTAAACTCAATGGTAGTTTAAGTGCTGGTGAGGAGCTCAGCATTGAGATAAAAGATTCAGAGATGTAACCCCTGCAATGGGTCTTGAGGAAGGAAAACTCTTTTGCCACGTGATGCAGTAGTTATTCCAGCTAGTCTGAAAGAATAAAGGCGAGAGAAATGCTCTGTGTGGCTGCCTCTGAAACAGGGCAGGGGAGAAGAGAGTGCTAAAGAAAGATTAAACCTAATAAAGCGACTAGGTTGGGCAGGTTCCTGGACCCCATCGCAAAAATTTAGGCTCTTTCCTCCTATGCAGTGCGTCGTGATTTTTTTTCAGCTCATAACAATGAGACATCATCTCTGTGCTCCAAGAAAAAATTTACAAAACCATAAGAGACCCACTATTCTAGTTAGTGTTCAACGTTAGACGTAAAATAAACAAGGCGAAACTAGGGGAAAGACAAGAAAAGCAGCATAGCATCCTAGGTGACACACGACAAAACACATGGCCAAGAACGGGCTCAAAATGGAGGACGAGACGGCCGAGAAAAGACTCCGCAAGAAACGCAGGGGTGGGGCGTGACGTCATTTGGAGGCGAGTCTAAACTCACACTGTTCCGTACTATTGGCTTGACGCTAACCCATTTTCCCTTTCCATTGGCTCCCGGCTCCGTCATGTGTCAATATAACCAATCGCCTAACCCCATGGGTAAAGCCCGCCCTCCCGCCCTGGGGGCGGGGCCAGAAGAGCACATCGGCCCCAGTGCGCTTGCGCGAGCGCGCGCTCCGCCGGTTAAAAGCGGATCCCTGCAGGGGGCGGCGCCGCGGCGTATGAATATTGATTACGCGCCGCCGCGCTGAGCGCCCGCCCCTCTCGGCCGCCCGACGCTCGCGGCTCGCGCTCGGGCTCGCGATGGGGAAGAAGTCCCGGGCGGTTCCCGGCCGAAGGCCCATCCTGCAGCTCTCTCCGCCGGGCCCCCGGAGCAGCACGCCGGGCCGGGACCCGGAGCCGGAGCCCGACGCCGAGCCGGACTCGACGGCGGCGGCGCCCGGCCAGCCGGCCCCGGCGCCGACCACGACCGCCGCGGTGACTGCCGCGGCCCCGGAGGACTCGCCCTCGGAAGGTGCGGCGCGCGGGCGCCCTGGCGCCGCGGCGGGGCCCGCCGGCACGCGAGCCCGGGGCCTGCGGCCTAGGCGCGTCTGCGCGGGCGAGCCGCCGGGCGGGCGGAGCCCGCGAGGCGCCCGCGAGGCGCGGGGCTCGGCCCGGGCCGCCGTCTCCTTCGCCCCCGGCCGCCCGCGGCCCTCCGCGGCCTCACGGGGTCCGGGCCGCGGGGGCGGCCGTTTCCTGCGCGCCCGGTGCTTTCCGTTTCGTTTCTGTTGAGGTTGAGGGCGACGCTTCAGAAGGGGCCCTCCGAGTTGGCGGGTCCCCGCACCGTTCCCGGAGAGGCGGCGCTCGTGGGTTCCCAGGCGCTTGGGTTTGCCCCCAAATGGTGCCTGGGTTAGGCTGAGCCGGACGGAATCGCTGTAGGGGCCAGACGCCGGGAAAGCCCCGACCATTTCGGGTGCTAAAAAATAATAATAAAGGTCACCTTGGGGGGGAAATGCTCTAGTTATGCTTATAGTAAAAGCCGTATGGTGTGCCTGGAGCGAATTTAACGACTGCGGGTGTGTGTGTTAACTTTGGATTATTTCAGGCAATTTTTATGTATGGTGTTCACATTCTTAATGTTGCCGCCACCAGGCCGAGTGAAGACTCTAGCTATGTTTGTCTCTCGCCTTGCAGTTATTTGGGTCAGTGATGGGTTATAGCCACCCTATTTTGAAGTTGATGAAATCTAGAGAGATCAAGTCAGAGATTATTTTGTCACCTGTGTGGTTTTTTCTCTGTTCGGTCGTCTGACTGTCGTTTCCTTTTGTTCGCTGTTTTAGATCCAGATGAACAGGAGGTGGTGGTGGAGGTTCCCAGAGTTGTTCAGAATCCTCCCAAACCAGTCATGACCACCAGGCCCACTGCTGTTAAAGCAACAGGTATAGTTGTGTTTTGGGGTTTTTTTTTAATTCATGATCAAATTGTGTTTGTATATGGTGTTTGGATGGATGTTTTAGTGTTGGAAATTTATACTCGCATTAAAT
Source organism: Antilocapra americana (assembly GCA_007570785.1). Taxonomy (NCBI): domain Eukaryota; kingdom Metazoa; phylum Chordata; class Mammalia; order Artiodactyla; family Antilocapridae; genus Antilocapra; species Antilocapra americana. The sequence goes on along the minus strand of ML663010.1, from coordinate 20,719,813 downwards.
GGAAATTTAACATCTTTGTGAGGACTTGTATGTATACACTTTAACCAGTGTAAAATTTGCTGTTCTTGTCTCTTTGAACCCAAGTTTAGTTTACTGACTTTTTATTGAAGGATAGTTGCTTTAACAGAATTTTGCTGTGTTCTGTCAAACCTCAACACAAATCAACCTTAGGTATATCTCCTCTCTTTTGAAACTCCCTCCCATCTCCCTCCCCATCCCACCTCTCTAGGTTGATACAGAGCCCCTGTTTGAGTTTCCTGAGCCATTCAGATTCCCATTGGCTCTCTGTGGTACATATGATAATGTAAATTTCCATGTTACTCTTTCCATACATCTCACCCTCTCCTCCCCTCTCCCATGTCCATTAGTCTATTCCTATGTCTGTTTCTCTATTGTTGCCCTGCAAATAAATTCTTCAGTACCATTTTTCTAGATTCCGTATGCATGTGTTAGAATATGGTATTTATCTTTCTCTTTCTGACTCACTTCACTCTGTATAATAGGCTCTAGGTTCATCCACCTCATTAGAACTGCCTCAAATGCATTCTTCCTTTTTATGGCTGAGTAACATTCCATCATGTATATGTACCACGATTTCTTTATCCTATTAAGGCTATTTTGTAACTTGTTTTCTGGCTCCCCCAGTATCTTGGCATTCTTTAGGGAATGCTAACAATGTCTTTTTGTCCTTTTCTTTAACAAACTGCTTTGATTGGTACCTAGCAAATGTTTGCACAACTGAAAATTGCTCTTACTGAATATTTTTTAAGCATGAAAGAATATTTGCAACAATGGTTTTGTAGACAAACCTGGGCTCAGATCACCACTCTAGCATTCGTACTAAGACGTCACGATGTCATTTATATGTAAAACAAATCTTTCAGCCCTAAGTTGTTTTGATGATTAAATTGAATAACATATAAATTTCTAACCCACAAGTGCCAAAAGTGTTCATTTTCTTCACTCTTTATATATTTTGAGAGATTAAAATTTGTTTTCATACTAAATATTCTATAATTGGTAATAACTTTGGTCTTCTGAATTTGGGGGACTTTTTGTACTATGTACCTGAGGTAATAGATGCTTGTTCCTCCCCATACCCCATTTGCCATTTAAAAAAAATGTAAATTAGAAAACCTAACCTGGAGAAGGAAATGGCAACCCACTCCAGTATTCTTGCCTGGAGAATCTCGTGGATGGAGGAACCTGCTGGGCTATAGTCCATTGGATCGCAAAGAGTCAGACACGACTGAGCAACTTAACACACATACACAGAAAAGGTAAAACAGGTTGTGAAAGAAATTTCAGAACTAGGAAATGCCATTATGTTTTCAAAAGAGTTTGAAAGAGATTTTATGTATATAGTATGAAAAGCTCTGAATTGAAGAGAAGAAGACTTGATGGATCCTTGAATAAACTTATTGCTTATAAGACCCACTCTGAGCCTGGGGAATTAACCCTGCCGGGGAATTTTGTAATCCAAATTCCGCTCAGCTCACCTGGCTGGAACCTTTTACCAAAGTATATAGAATTAAAGCCAATGTTTACTAAACTATGAAGTGTTTCTGTGTAAAAATATGAATTTCCCATTCTCTGTTTTTCCCTAGAAACCCATCAGTGCTGAATTCTAAGGTGCAGATTTTTTCTGTATAGAAATGTCTTATGTAGTACTTGCCCAATATTTGGAAATTGGTAGTATAACAACTTAGTGAAAGTGAAGTCTCAGTTGTGTCTGACTCTTCGTGACCCCATGGACTGTAGCCCACCAGGCTCCTCTGTCCATGGGATTTCCCAGGCAAGAATACTGGAGTGGGTTGCCATTTCCTTCTCCAGGGGATCTTCCCAACCCGGGTCTCCTGCATTGCAGGCAGACACTTCACCATCTAAGCATCCAGGGAAGTCCTTAACAACTTAGCTAAATACTAAAAAATAATGGCGGCATGATTTATATGACTAAAGTATTGAATGTGAACTTTTGTATATTAAGGAAGCAATTTATGTTCATACCTAGGCAAATCTATGAATTCGTTTATGGAATTATAACAAAGAACACTAGACTTTACCTCCTGATAAATCTTTTCACGGCACTAAAAAATTTAGTCCTGTTATTAACTAAAACATCAAGTTAAACCAAGATAGTTCATGTACCTGTTGTGATAAAATAGATAGAGTATATATGCTCACTTAATTGTAACATCAGAGTATCAGTGTTAACATTGATCAACTAATAAAGAGTTTCAGTTTTGTTTTTTATTTTTTTTTAAAGAAGGGAATTGCACTGCAGCATTATAGAGGCCATACTTTATATTTTTGGTTTTAGCTGAGATTTTTGTTTTCTTTGTTTCGATTGTAGCATCTTATGTTGTTTTAATTCATCACTTGTTTGAGGAGGAAAAATCATTGAAAAGAGCTTTGTTTTCCAATTTGAAAAATCTCCTTGTTTGATTTACTAAACTCTAGTTGGTTTACTTGTTTGAGATGGAGGCATAAATCAACAAATTCTAAAATCAGGATATATATAATGTGTTATTTTGACAGAGGGAGTATGTGGTTGAATAATTGAACACATACTTTGAAAAGGTTGTCAAATTGCTGTGCAGGTTGATTTTATTAGTTCTAAGTGCATATAGAACTTATTTTGTACCTCTCGGTGGTTAGCTGCAGATTTTTTGAAGTTCTGTAAGTAAACTATAAATGGCTAAAGAATCATATTTTCTCTTGAATTTTTCCTAAGATTTTGGCATTATTACAAATGTTGTTTTACCTTTTTGTTCCCAGGAGGTCTGTGCTTGCTTGGTGCATATGCTGACAGTGATGATGAAGAGAGTGATATTTCAGAGAAACCAGCACAGTCTAAGGAAGCAAATGGAAACCAGTCAGCCGATATTGATAGTACATTGGCCAGCTTCCTAGCGGTTAGAAGTGCTTTTGTGTTTGGGTTTTTCGTTACTGAAGCCTCTTTGAGATTTGAATTTCAGGTGGTTAGCCCACTTTTCAGTCTATCCTGCTCCACCCTTCTTCCTTATTCCCTTCCCGTCTCTCTCACGTCTCCTTTTGTGCCAATTACAAGGAGAAGAATGGAGAGGAGGAGAGTGTTGACTTGAGAAGCCCCTCGAGCTTCTTAAGTCAAAACTCTGTACAGTGGAGGGTTGGGGTGTTTGTTTTTTTTTTTTAACATCTATTGCTGTTTTTTTGGGTTTCATGTCATTAATGCGTTTGTTGTTGTCACTCTGAAGGAAATTGATGCAATAACAGCTCCTCAGCCCGCGGCTCCTGGAGCAGCTTCTGCTCCACCCCCAACTCCACCCCGGCCGGAGCCAAAGGAATCCGCGCCTGCCCTTTCTTCCACTACTCCTAATGGGACGGACTCAACCCAGACTGCAGGGTGGCAGTATGATACTCAGTGTTCACTGGCAGGAGGTAAGCTTGATCCTTTTGAGTGTTAAAGAAACCTAAAGTGTGGGTCTTAAAGTTGTTCTCGCGTTGAGGTTCCCAAAGGTGAAAGCTTGTATACCTTAGCCCCAGACTTAGAATTCTAGCTATTTAAACACAGTACTTGGGAAATAAGTAACTGCTCCATTATATTTTTATCAGAAGATAATTGTTTGCCTTTTAACCAGTGACATTATGCTCAGTAAATAACAAAAGCCATTATTTTTAAAAGTCTTTTGGGGTTTGTGGTATATCTTTCAACTATCAAACTGCTTTTTGAAACAATGTTTGCAAAGACAGCTCAGGAGGGAGGAGTTGCCCCCAGGGGGGGTTGAACAGCATCTGGAGAGGGTTTTGGTGGTCACAGCAGAGAGTTGGTGGGGGGGGGGATGTTGCTGAATCCAGCGAGTAGAGGCCAGGATGCTGCTGAACTCTGCTTAGAACTGCCCCCCCGGCACAGAACTGTCCTGCCCGTTAACAGGGCTAAGGTTGAGAAACCCTGGGCTAGAGGGCTGTGACTTGAGATACGAGGTCAGAATTGTGCAGAAATACGTGCTTCTTAAAATTTGTTTCATTTTCTTTCAGTTGGAATTGAGATGGGAGATTGGCAGGAGGTCTGGGACGAGAACACGGGATGCTATTATTACTGGAACACACAGACAAATGAGGTGACCTGGGAGTTACCCCAGTATCTCGCCACTCAGGTGCAAGGATTACAGCATTACCAGCCCGGGTAAGAGCAGACCTGAAGGAGCAGCGAGCCTAGGAGGAGACCAGAGTCTTGTCTTTTGCTGATACTTGCCTTCTGTTGCTTTTGCTAAGTATATGTTTTTTTAGTTGTGTAACAGGTGCTGAAGCTAGTTTTGTGGTAAATACCGACATGTATGCTAAGGAGAAAAATACTTCTGTTTCTAGTAGTAAAAGTGGACCAGTCATAGCCAAGCGAGAAGTTAAAAAGGTCAGTGTGATACCTCTTCTATTTTCAAATCTAAAGAGCTTGAATGCTAGTTTGTCACAGGTGTATTACCCTTCTGTTAATATTTTGCAACATAGATGTGAAACAGGATACATTTTGTTTCTTGAAGTTTTACTTAATCTGTCTGTGTTTGTTGTGTGGCACTTATAGCAGTTCCACAGTTCAGTAGTTCTTTTGGAGCTTTAGGGCGCCGTAGAGGTTCCTTGGGTCATTGTGGAGGAAATGGGAGCAACTAAGCAGGCAGGGAGGGCTTCAGGGATTTTGGGATTCCACTTGAGTTTTTTGTTTGTTTGTTTGTTTTACCTTAGTACAAAGATAACCTACCTTAAAAATTAAGATGGTGAAACGAGCATTTTTATAGCCTCATCATTAAGAAAAGTTAGTTGTACTCTACTAAGAGAGAGTGTGTTTGTGTGTTGAATTTTAATTTATCTTGTATTTTTAAATGATGGGAAGTGTGTCCAAAAAATGCTTTTCTAAAATAATCTGTACAACTCTTAAGAGGAAGGAAGGGTAAATACCCCAGTGGAGGAAGCAAACACTTGAGATACAACCACACGTTTGATTTTGAAATGTTTCCCTTACCTCAGTCACCTTCACATCGTCTCTGTGAGGTCATCTCGTCATGCAGAAGAGGAAGGTAAAGATGTGTCCACTTATGTGTTGAACTGGCAAAAGTAGGATTTTATTTTAATCTGCCTCTGTTTCTTACTAGTCCTTTGACACACAGAGGAGAAAAGATATGTTTTGAGTTCCACCCAGAACAATAATGCTGCCTTCCTAAAGTAACATTACTTCCATTACACACATGTAAGGAAAACGGTACAAACATGTACTAATCTGATGGGAGTCGGTGCTTTTGAAGAATATCCAGTGACTGGAAATTATGGTCATTTTTGACATGAACAGTTAAACTGTATATTCAACTAATATTTCTTTGGAAGTTAAGCGAGATTATTTTATTCTTTATAGGAAGTAAATGAAGGAATTCAGGCTCTCTCAAATAATGAGGAGGAAAAGAAAGGGGTGGCAGCATCACTGCTTGCTCCTCTATTGCCTGAGGGAATAAAAGAGGAAGAAGAGAGATGGAGAAGAAAAGTAATCTGTAAAGAAGCAGAGCCAGTTTCAGAAGAGAAAGAAGCAAGTACAACAGAAGCAGCAGCAGTAGTAAAGCCGCAGGACATTCTGCTGGACAGTGTGGAAGACGCTACTCAGGAGGATCTTTGCAGTGTTGTTCAGTCCGGAGAAAGTGAAGAGGAAGAAGAACAAGATACCCTTGAGCTGGAGCTGGTTTTGGAAAGGAAAAAAGTAAGTTTTTGGTGTTCTTATTAAATGTTTTTCTTTCAAAACTGTCATACTCTGGGATCATTGTGCTCCGTTTATGCCATTGGCGGGGGGCGGGGGCTGTTTTTCGTATCCTTTCATGTAGATATGTTTAAGCTCATGTAATAAAGACCTGAACTCTGGGGTTGATCTGCTGATGCCCTGAGTGTGAAGTGGGGTCTCAACAGGTGGTGTAACAGTAATACGACTTTGAGGCTTCCCCCTTTTCTGAAATCTGAAGCTATGGGGAGCGGCTGGGCTTCCCAAGTGGCCCAGTGGTAAAGAATCTCCCTGCCGGTGCAGGAAACTCGGATTTGATCCCTGGGTTGGGAGGATCGCCTGAAGTAGGAGAGGCAACCTACTCCAGTATCCTTGCCGGGAATGCCGTGGACAGAGGAGCAGAAGGATGTGGAGCTCAGGGCTCAGCCCTGACAGAGAGATGCGTTAAGAGACACTTCTTGTCCTCAGAGCGCTTGAATCCAAAAACACTGTCATTCTTGCTACTCACAAACAAGTGTTGGTGAACAGCGGCTGCTGCTGCTAAGTCTCTTCAGTCGTGTCCGACTCTGGGCGACCCCACAGACGGCAGCCCACCAGGCTCTGCTGTCCCTGGGATTCTCCAGGCGAGAACACTGGAGTGGGTTGCCATTTTCTTCTCCAATGGGTGAAAGTGAAACCGCTCAGTCGTGTCCGACTCTCAGCGACCCCATGGACTGCAGCCCACCAGGCTCCTCCGTCCTTGGGGTTTTCCAGGCAAGAGGACGGGAGGGGGTGCCAGTGCCTTCTCCCTGGTAAACAGTTACTGACACTGTTTTCATGTTCGTTGTAGGCAGAATTGCGAGCCTTGGAGGAAGGAGATGGCAGTGTGTCAGGGTCTAGTCCATGTTCTGATAGCAGCCAGCCGGCCTCTCAAGACGGAATGCGCAGACTTATGTCTAAAAGAGGAAAGTGGAAGATGTTCGTTCGAGCCACCAGCCCGGAGTCCACTAGCCGGAGTTCCAGCAAAACTGGCCGGGAGACTCCAGAAAACGGAGAAGCTGGTAATTGGTGCTCTAGTTAAACTCGAGAGTTGAAAGACTTAGAGGAGCAATCGTTCTTACACCTTTTTGTTCCCTCTGGAGCAAACAAGGGTTTCACGCTTATGCCTTATTAGGGAAATATGGGGAAGGAAACTTGGAGCTTTTCCTGCTTCAACTCTAATGGAGCAGTAAGAATTCAGGAGGCTGGAATCCATTGGGTTGTGCAGTCACTGCTGATTGGAGATAATTTCTCCCTCAAAAACAAAAAAAATAAGATTGGGTCCCTCCCTCCCTTTGGTTTTAATCACTTGCTACAGTTATCTCGTCGTCTGCATGAAGACCATAGGTTCTGCTAGTCTCTCTATTTCCAGCTGGTGAGCAGAGCAGGCAAGGACCACCTCTGGCAGTCCCAGCCTCATCTTCTCTCTGTGTGTACAAGTTGCCCAGTCTTACTTTTTTTTTAATTTTGATCTTTGACTGCTTCAGATCTTTGTCGCCCGTGAGGGATCTTTCATTGTGGCGCGTGTGCTGTCTAGTTGCAGCCTGAGGGCCTGGTCGGGCCAGGGCACGGACGATCCCAGTTGCCCAGCCTGCGCCCCGCCCCCGCCCTGCATTGCAAGGCAGGTTCCCAGCCACTGGACCACCGTGGATGTCCCCAGGCTGGCCAGTCTGGTTGGATGTGTAGACGGTCTGGTACTGTCCTGAGGACCCAGGTCGTCTCGGGGTCGTATAGAAGAGCACCTGCTGCGTTGTTCCTTCTGTTACCAGAGCTGACTAGTCTGAGTCACCAGAACCTTGGTCGAGTGCACCAAGCAGAAGACACCTCACAGGTTATGACTAAAATAATAAACAGAAATACAGGTGATAAATAAATGCAGACATCCTTGTTGGAATTTTTCTTCCCAGTGAACAGTACAGAAGAATATAAAGTAGAATTCTAAAGGCCCCTCTCCCTCCTTTGTCTTTTCACTATTCCCACTCCCTACTCTGAGGTTCAGTTTCTGTATTTTTTGTCTACATGTATTCTAGACTTTTTTTTTATTTTTTATGTGCGTTTGTGATTGTGTGTGTACAGTGGGCATATGTAAATTTTAACATAGGTGAGATTAACCATATTGTTAAACAACAAAATTGTTCTTCACTACTGAATTTACAGATTTCGTTTCTTTTAACTCTTCCCTCATTGATGACCTTTGTATCCTCATTTCACTGTTAAAAATAATACTGCAATTATATTATCCCAAAAAAGTATAAGCCATTCAAATGTCTGTCTAAAGAATAGTGGATAAATTGTGGTGTATTTTTGAAATTGAATACAGGATAACAGTGAAAAGTGAATGGTCCGTTGTTAACATGCATCAACGTGACTATCACCAGAAACAGTAATGTTGAATTTAAAAAGCCAAAGAAGAACGCACATGTTAAAATTCCATGTCTGAAAGTTGGAAAACAAGCAGAGCTCCTGTGCTTCGGGTCTGTCCATGCTGAGAGTGCGGGCACTCATCAACACCCTCAGGGTGTGCCTGGTGTGAGCGTGGTGGGAGAGAGGCACAGGGAGCCCCAGGGTGTGACCGATGGTCTTCCTAAGCTGGGCTGTAGTTGCTGGAGTGCTTGTGTTCTTTGTATCAGACTCATTAGTTACGAGACTTCACAATTAAAATCAAGCTCAGCAAACCTGTTGGGACATCTGTCTTTATGCAGGTTTTAGTATCATGGTATAGACTGCTAGCGGTATATTGCGAGGTTAAGGGGTATGTGCATTTTAATTTGATAAATCCTGCCTAATTGCCCTCCAAAATAGTCATGTCTTAGAGCTCTAGCAGTTCTTTGAAATTGTTAAATTCTTAACAATATCAAATTGTCTGATATATAAATAAACTAGAAACTAGTCAATGGGAGAGTAGAAAGATTTAGTTTTAGACAATTTGAGAATGCACAAGGAATGTTAATGATTAAATTAAAAAACAAGGCCATTGTGTGATAACGTTTAGCACTTACTACAGAATTTCAGACTTTGTGAAAGCTGTTGAGAGTGGTGTCAAAGTCACATTTCTTCTTTAGATCAAAGATTAACCCAGTTAAGAAAGGGTACTCAAATTTGTTCTTTTTCTTTCTATCTGTGATCCTCATGAGAGATTGATTTATACTGGCTATATGGATTAGTTTGATAAGCAGGTGTTAAGCAAACATAACAAAGAGTTCATATCTTTTGTGAACTTTTAGTCCATTTAAATATGTGGGAAACCTGTTCTCTTTTGAAGAGTCCCACTACCAACAGACAGCACCAACCAGAGGAATAAGTAGGTCCAATAAAGGTTGTCTACAGGTGTTAACCAAGAAGGGAGTTATTTGGTAGTTTAATATGCTGCTCTGCATTTGAAAGCCTTTTTATCAAAACCCCCTTGATAAAGAATGCTCACTTACTCCAGGTTTGATATCTAGCTTTCATAAGTAGTTGAAGCCATGAGTTTTTGGAAGAGCTCAGAAAAGGAGCGTCCCTGCTGGTGCATTGGGTAGGACTACACTTCACTGCAGGGGACCACAGGTTTGACCCTTGGTCGGGGAACTAACATCCCACAGGCCACTAGGTGTGACCAAAAAAATGAAAAGATCAGAAAAGATTAATAGACGGAGAAAGGAAAAGCAGAAGCTTCTGGGTAATGTGATAAAACAAATAAATCCTACATGTAGGTGCATTTTAAGAAATGTGATTATAAAGTAGTGATCCCCAACTTTTTTGGCACCAGGGACTGTATTGTGGAAGACAGTTTTCCCTTGTACCCAGTGGGGGTGGGGAGGGCGAGGGATGGTTTCGGGATGACTCAAGTGAGCTGCATTTATTGTGCGCTTTATTCTGTTACTGTTAGCATCAGGTCCACCTCGGGTCACTAGGCATTGGACCCTCAGATAGGGGACCCTTGTTATAAAGGAGTAATTGTTCTTGGCTTTACAAATACAGTAGGTTGGTAAGTCATTAGGGCTTCCTTAATATGTGAGGAAAACAGGCAAAGGAGATCACTAAAACCATCAGATTCCTCTGCTCTAGGGGTAACACTGTATTTGGGACTCTGTTACTACTGGTCTGTTGGGTTTTTTTACGTTTTTTTTTGAAACATAGTTTTGTGTCAACCTCTCCTATCCAGGAAAGCGACTCAGTCATGTACATACATTCTTTTTTTTCCTTAATGCTTCCCATTCTGGTTTACCTCAGGATATGGAGTGTAATCCCTGCACTGCAGACTAAGACCTTTCTGTTTATCGTCCTTTTCATTTAATTTCACATATTTTCTCTTGCAGCAGTTGCTGCTGAAAACTCAGAAAAAATAGAAGAAAACTCAGACAAAGAGTTGGAAGCAGAAGAATCTCCAGAAAAATTAAAAGTACAGACGGTACCTAAAGTAGAAGAAGAACAGGACTTGAAAGTATGTGCATTACATGATGCAACTTGACAAGTAATATTTTTAAATTGGCCAACCATTTTAAATAGGCTGACTACGTTTTTTCCTAGAAAGTAGTAAATTTTTCTTCTGGGAAGTAGTAAAAAAGTAATCTTTGCTGTCTTAAATAATAAATTATTTATTTGGTTGAGTGAAAAGGTTGCATTTAGGGCTGAAATGAGATGACTTTATATAGGGAAATCTAAAAATTAATTCTGAATGTTTAACTACTTATAAGTAAGTAAGTCTCCATTGGAAAGCAGTAGCTTATCAAATATAGGCCTCTCTAGTTTGGAAACATTAAAAGAAATTAAAGTCACAAATTTAAATAACAAATTTAACCTGCATGAACTATTGGGTTGGCCAAGAAGTTCGTTCGGGTGTTCTGTGCCGGCTTACAGAAAAACCGGAACGGACTCTGTCCACCCGATGCTTGCCCTTACACAGAAGGCGTGTTCTTCCGTTCTCATTTCTGTTCCTGATGTCATAAGGAGAGTGGATCAAGTACGCATGTTGCTCTTTAAGGGTGGTCCTTTGGAAAATCCACTTTGTTGTTTAGCCTTCAGAGCTGATCCAGTCACCCGCCAGTGTACAGCGCGCTGGTGGGTGGGGAGGGTGCGCTGTGTTCCGTGTCGGCTCGTGTGAGCAGCTGGTAGTGGGTGAGAGATGGTGTGGGCAGCACGGAGGAGTGACGCCATTTAGGACCCCTTTTCACACTCCGTGTTGTTTCAGAGTAGAGAGTGCATCCAGTTTCTCTAGCCCTTGTGTCATTATTCTTTCTTTCTTCACATAATTTTTATGTGAATTATTTTACTATAAGTGAGGACTTGTATCTTCTCCATAAGTAGTTGCAGTGTGTGAGTAAGGCCTTATAGGCAGATCCATTTTTCTAGTATCTGTAATGAAAATTGAAAGACTTTACTTAAAATATTCTTACTCTTAATTTTTCCTTTTTTTCTTTCCTTCATTACAGTTTCAGATTGGAGAACTGGCAAATACCCTGACAAGTAAATTTGAGTTTTTAGGCATTAATAGACAGTCCATCTCCAACTTTCACGTGCTGCTTTTACAAACTGAGGTAATTAAGCCATTCTTCCTATAAACAGTCAGTGTTGGAACAAAATACTTTCTGTGTGAGGAATCTGTCTTATTTATGTTTCAATACTAAATTTAAGTTATTTTATTATTATTTTTTTAAATGCATTTGTTTATTTGGCTGTGCCAGGTCTTAGTTGCGGCATGCGGGATCTTTCGTTTCAGCATGCACACTCCTGGTTGTGGCATGTAGGATCTAGTTCCCTGTCAGGGATTGCGCCTGTGCCCCCTGCATTGGGAGCGAGGAGTCTTAGCCACTGGACCACCAGGGAAGTCCCTAGATTTAAGTTATTAATCTTGATATATATTTGAACAACCAACACAGGAAACAGCTGTGTATTGGCCAAAGCAAAACATAATCACGGAAATAAATAACGGAGAGTGTGTGTAAGGATGATACTTAACTCCTTTCAATAGGCATATATTCTAATAGGGTTTTTTGGTAAGAAACTAAAATTCTGTTCGTAATGATGAGACCCCCATAATATTGAATGTACTTTTTAAGTATTGATGCATTATAGGCCTTTTTTTATTTGGCCTCTCCCTGAGGCCTGTGGGATCTTAGTTCCCCATCCAGGGATCAAACCCAGGCCCTCGGCAGTGAAAAGGAGGAGTCGTAACTGCTGAATTGCCAGGGAAGTCCCGTAGACTTACTTAAAAAGAAGCTCTGAATCCCATGTGTAACCTGTGCTTTACAGTAAGTAGCGGGGTAGGATTAGATAAGGAATTCCTATAGGAAGTTGACCGATTTCCCTGAGAACTAAGCCTTTAATTTTGACTGATCACACGTGCGTGCTCAGTTGTGTCTGACTCTCTGTGACCCCGTGGACTGTAGCCCGCCCCAAGTCTCCTCTGTCCGTGGGATTCTCCAGGCAAGAGTATTGGAGTGGGTTGCCATTTCCCTCTCCAGGGGATCTTTCCAACCCAGGGATCAAACCCACGTTTTTTAAATCTCCTTCATTCCCCTGCAGAACTGTTTTTATTTTAACCACCACCACCACCTGGGAAGCCCAACTTATCTATTTATTTATTATATTAGTTAATTGAATCAAGTATCTTCCCAAAATGTAAAATTACTGGGAAACCATCTTAATGTAGTTCACAGGGAAAAACAAAACTACTGCTACTCGTTTTCACAGATGTTGGAGCTTTGGCGGTATTGGGTTCCAGTCTCATTTTTCCGAACTCTACAGAGCAAACAAGACTTGTTAGGAAATTAGAAATTAGGTTGGGATTTCTCTTCCTCTTTGGTCTCTTCTCTGGCCAGAGTATATAGTCATGGACCCGAAGACAAGTCCCTTTTCCGCTTCCTACAGACATAAGAATAAGTCTCTAACGTAAGCTGCTTTTTTATTTTAGACTCGGATTGCAGACTGGCGGGAAGGGGCTCTTAATGGAAACTACCTTAAACGAAAACTTCAGGATGCCGCAGAACAGCTAAAACAATATGAAATAAACGCCACTCCTAAAGGCTGGTCCTGCCACTGGGACAGGTACGCACTCTTCTCCCCTTTTCACCTTTCACCTTTGACATCTCAGACTTGATTTGTGATCACCGCCGCCTGACGGCCTGACAGCCTGTCTGGAGACTGCGAGCAGCGGCGTCAGCGGTGCTGGGCAGGCCGCGCGCCGCCAGCACTCACAGCTGGGCCAGCCACACGTCGGAGAACAAAAGCAGTGTTTAAAGTGTTCCATGTAACGGACTTTTTCCCAAGATTGGACCACGCTGGTTCTCACTCCAGAGCGTTGCTGCACGGAGTAGGGCGGGCTTGGGGGCTAAGCGCATGCGAGAGCTCTGTGCGCTTTGCAGGACCTCTGGAGGCAACTACTCCTGATTAACCTCGGTGGAGTTAAAGAAAGCTTCGTGGCTGAAGATGTGAAAGAAGAACAAGATTACTATCTTCTGCCAGCAGGTCAGATGAAAACATTTCTTTTTATATTTGGCTTTTCTTGATTTTTTTTTTTTCGTTATTTGAAATCTTTGCTCTTTTATTTTTCAGCTCCCAGATCCTCTCCCTCTCTTTAGCTTTCACTGTGTTTGATATCAAGAGTATGAAATGTGAATTCCACGGTTCAAGAGGGGAAGAGGCGCCTTTCGCAAACTTCGTTGTTCTCTTCTTTGGAAGGGAACTTAGTGTTCTAGGAGATTGAGTCCCTTCACTAATGAAACTTGAAAACCCTGATAAGCATTGGCAAAAACAAAAACAAACATGGGAGAGGTGTTTTCTAAGTCATCTGTTGGAGTTAAGAGGGTTCAGGGCTGTATTCACAGAGCTGCTGGCAGTGCAAATAGCTTTGAATTGTCCTTGGTTCTCCATCCTCAGTTGTCAAAGCTCTTTGTTGCCTTTGTGAATAGCAGTCCATTAAGAGGCGGTTCGTCCCTGTGAGAGCAGACTGCTGTCCTGGGACAGGACCAAATGGAAGTGTCTTTGTAGGAAAACGGGTCTTAAAACATGTGTTTTCTTTCTTGTAATTTAGGGATCATAGACGATATTTCTATGTAAACGAACAGTCGGGCGAGTCTCAGTGGGAGTTCCCAGATGGTGAGGAGGAAGAGGAAGAAAGCCAAGCCCAAGAAAGTAGAGACGAGCCTCTTCCTAAGCAGAGCTTGAAAGACAAAACTGGCACTGATACAAATTCTACAGAATCTTCTGAGAATTCCACAGGTGGGACAATTTACCTGGTATTGGAGAGAGATGATTTTAGGGGGGTGGGGGGAAGACTTGTATTAACATATAAAAGAAGAAAATATAGTTATGAATTTCTAACTAAAAAAATTAATGCAGAGTTTATACAGAGAGAAACTAACAGTGTTAGTCAGAAATAAGCGTATTATTGATACCGGACTCTGCTAAAAAATAAAATTACGAGCCAGTGTATTGTGACTTTAAAATTCTATGCTATAACTATTCAGTCATGCCACAAGCAGCTGTGAATTTCTAATAACAAATTCTAGTTAATGGTAAGGAGTTGGGTATGTAAATTGTCAGTGTTTATGTGGGGTAATAAGAGATACGTTCTGCCTTTTTATAAAGTATTTAGTCTGTTGATTTTGCAACCTCACGTTCCTACTCTAGTCTCTAAGGAAGCATGTTTGAAACCAAAGTGATGTGGATAAACACTGAAACTAGGATCATGCTTGTTTCAGAGAAGCGAAATAACTGATCATTGCAGATCATCTATTCTAGTATAAAATGATCAAGATGGCTCAGTCCAGTTAAAGTACTCTTAAGGAGCTTCAGTTTGGTTACACAAATTTTAAAAAGAAAGACTTCATAGTTTCTCAGTTACTCTGAGAACCTGAGGAGCCATCACTTGATTTACGCATTATGGGAGAAGACACTTTTTTTCTGTAAGTCCATCTTTTTTGGAATGACAGAAATAAGTAGAAAATGGAGCATAGTCAAGACAGTGGTGAACAAACAACCTTTTGATCTGAAAAACTTACCTATTTGTTTAAATGCTATCATATTAAGGTAAGAGTGTGTGGAATGGTTTCTAAAGTCATAAACTTTAGAGAACTATATTTGATATTTTGTAATAACCTATGATGGAAAAGAATATGAAAAATATGTATATAACTGAATAAGTCTTAAACCTTTGAGGATAAAAAATTTTTGTAAGACGGGGAGTAAAGAGCTGTATTCTCATGTCCTCTGCCTATCAAAAATGATGTTTTTATAGGCTGCTGGCTCCCCAGTCCCAGTAGGAAAGTTCTGATTGCCAGAAGAAACTGGGCATGTACCAGTGGTTTTATTAACTTCTTAAATAACCTAAGAATCCCGAGAATCCCTATCAAGTCACTCAAAGTAAAAAGACATGTATGACAGCAGTGATAATTTTAGAAAATAGGAAAAAAAGTGGTATTCTACTTCATATATCAGGGGAAAAAAGTATCTCATTACAAGGTGTACCTTTTCATGAAGAGATTTTCTTTAGATTACTTCTTCATTCTTTGGGTAGCAATGATAGATATATCTAGTAACCTGGTTTTCTTCTTTTACTTTTTAGTAGTTAGTGAACTGAAGAGATTGATGGTGTTTCTGGTTTGCTGACACTTCTCTTGACCACTGTTCAGTGTCCCTTTGCATATACTCCAATGGTGTTTCTGGTTTGGTGACACTTCTCTTGACCACTGTTGAGTGTCCCTTTGTATATACGCCAAAGCGGAATATTCTGGAGTTGCCAGTGCTAAGTGCTGTGTGAGCACCTCAGAGCTAAATACCTTTTTCTCCCTTTGTTGCTGACACACACAGTTGGCTGCTGTCTGATCAAGGAAAATGCCACTGGTAAAACAGCTTATATTGTTCTCTCGAATTTATTCTCAGTCTCTTGATTAGGAACTACTAAAACCATATGAAAAACGTGATATAAGTAAGATCCAAGTCTTGTACTGCGGTCTTTGGAATTGGAAAGCAGTGCCAATCACTATTTTAAGCCTATAAACAAAGTTTATAATTTATGCTTTCTGTCAGCCCAACAATAGTTAAAATCATGTTTTAAAGTAGAAAAACTCCACTGAGGAGTAAGGAAGTTTCACAGTTTTGCTCATTTTTAATCCTTGTTCATTGTTCCCATGTTTGAATTTGACATTATATCTCTAAGGTAAGCCAATTTCAGGGTATCCATCATGTTTGAATGTTGGGCTTTGTCAGGTTAAATTCTCCTGCTTAACCAAAAAGTCTCCATGGACCTATTATTTGTATAATAGCTTCTTGATTTAAACTGATTAAACTGCCCTCTTGCCTCAAAATACTAAGCAGTAATACTTTTGAGGGGAATATAGGAAAACAATAAAGGAAGCCTACCTTTATAAGAAAGCTTGCATTTCTATTTATATAGAAATGTCTTGTCTGACTCTTCATGACCCCATGGATTGTATCCCACCAGGCTTTTCTGTCCATGGAATTCTCCAGGCAAGAATACTAGAGTGGGTTGTCATTCCCTTTTCCAGGGTACTTCCTGACCCAGGGATCAAACCTGGGTCTCCTGCATTGCAGGCGGATTCTTTACCATCTGAGCCATCTCAGGGAAGCCTAAAAGCTATATATATACCATTTTACTCTCTCCTTGGACTTCAGACTTAATGTTCTCATAAATGGCAAGTACACCAACTGGGTCAATTTTACAAATGAAGAGAAGCATTATGTGATATGACATCTATGGATATTCAAACTAGCATTTCTTGGAAGTTTTCATGTTTATGCTAAAGAAGATAATCAGTGTTAAAATACAGTTTTTATGTTTTGAGTAAACTTAGTTTAGGATTCAAACATTAACTATAAAAGTGCTACTTGTGGGATCTAAATTTATCGAGTCTAGTGTGTTTCATATTTATGCAGAGTTCAGTTACTGCTGATTAAACTCAGTTGAGGGTTGTAAACCACGTGGTTAATCTTCGTACTGTGTTTCCTTGGTTTCCTCTGCATAGCACTTTTCACCATCATAAAAGTATCCGTGCTGCATTATGCTTCTAGACAAGAAACCTACTAATATAATAGATCTGACACATTCATTTACCTACCACATATTGTGGTTGGTTTAGTAAAAGGAAGTTTAATAAGCTATAATCCCCAGTTCTTAGCTGTAATCCCTTAGTTCTTATGTAATCTTGATGTACTCTAATGTAGTAGACCGCTTGCCCATGCTCAGGCTGTCTAAAAGTTAGTGTAAAAATGTGTGTTAAATACAGCACAATGTAAAAAGTTAATGAGACATTTCAAGTCTTTTAGCTAGAAAGCTGCAGTCTTGTTTTCTGGTGAATTTTTTCAGTTCCCTTTTCCTCGGTAATAAACAATTTCTCAATAATTAGAATAGTCATGTGAATCATGTTCTTTTTACATAGTCTTTTACATAGTGTATTTGTCTGTTCCATGAAAACTGAAGCTGTTCTCAAAGCCTGGTGGTTCACAGTTGCTCAGTTTTACATTCTTGAGTGCCAGTGTGGTGGATTTCATGCAAAGTAAGATAAAAGGCCTTATCTTTGTTCTCGAGCCTTTTACGATAGAGTCCTTATTTAATCTGCTGCTTTGACCATGACATTTGACAGGTGACAGCCTCTGGACCTCTGCCCCGCAGGAGCAGTAGGGGAGCCCCCTGGTGGCCCAGTGTTTAGGGTACCGGGCTCTTAACGGCTGTGGCCTGGGCCCAGCTCCTGGTGGAGAAACAGATCCTGCACGTAAGCCACACAGCCTTAGCAAAAAAGGAACACTAGACTCAGACCTGGGGTCAGACCTGGCCACAGAGAGGTGTATTCTTGGGCAGGTCATTTCCCTCCTGGGTTTCATCACCTTTAAAAAGAGAGGGTTAAACTAGGTGATTTCTCATGTCTCTTCTACTCCTAAATTCTATAATTTTAGGGAGAAAATCCCCTTCAGCATTCCTGGGATATATATCTAATAGTCCCAAATAATGTGAAACTTCCCTATTGACGATAAAGAGGGATGGGGAAGGCTACAAGTAAGTATATCTTCCTATTTTTCTCTAATCTTTAAAGCTTTTCCCGGCAGAGAAGGGACTTGTGCAGCTTTTGAGGAAAGTAAACCTTGCAGCTCCTCAGCTCTAATTTCTTCAGCAGCAATAGCAAATTCTCCTTATCTTCAGACAGCTCTTTTCTGGGTTATGTTTATTATTAATCATCATTTACCTTGAAGATTCATTCTCTAATTTCCCCTTTATCATCACTGAAATAAAAAATTACCCTCCTGGGTTTATTGCTGTGATTTAGCAAATGAGTAATTCACACAAAGATGTGAAGGGATGATAGGGTTGACAGTATCACCTTTTTTTAAACTTAGTAACCCAGATTAATTGAAATGGGTAGAATTTGTGTGATGTTTTGAATGGGTGCTTCTCTAGGTAATCCTTAATCACTTACCTAGCTCAGTAAAAAATAAAATATGCATTAATATTGCATAATATTAATATTGGAATTAATATTGCAAATGCACATCATTCACTCACTTTTTCACTTTTGAGATAAAGAAGACCCCAGAATATTGCCTTCTCTAGTTGTGTATCTTTGAAATTAAAAAAACTTCAGGTTCAGGTGCTTTGAGTTTCTGTTTGATTCAGTGTGATGTGCTTCATCTACTCGGCCTTAAATCTGGACCCAGAAAACAAGACTAGTGTAGCACAGCTGGGCGAGTGCCAACTGTAAACTCTGAATTGTCTTTCCTTGGAAGTCGTTTTTGAAGCAAGTTTAATATTTTGGTGACACCAGTACAGAATAGATTTCTGGGGGGCATGTGTCAGCAGTCCCTTGGTGGAGTTTTAGTCTTGCTGTTTCCCTGATCGCAGTCTGTTCCCGTAGGTTCTCTCTGTAAAGAGTCCTTTTCCGGCCAAGTCTCTTCTTCGTCACTCATGCCACTCACTCCGCTCTGGACTGTCCTCCAGTCAGACGGGCCTCTGCTGCAGCCTCCCTTACCTCTGGAGATGCCGCCCCCCCCACCGCCCCCCCCCGCGTCCCCCCCCCCCCCCCCCGCCGCCCCCCCCTCCGCCCGTGGAAGATGGGGAGATCCAGGAGGTGGAGATGGAGGACGAGGGGAGCGAGGAGCCGCCAGCTCCCGGCACAGAGGAGGACACGCCCCTGAAACCTGCAGCGCAGACCCCCGCCGTCACGAGCCAGGTGAGAGTGGGGGCCTGGGGCGTGATGGATACGTTTTCTTCTAGAAGAGGATACTCACCCAGGGTCTTCAGCCACTGACTGGAACCTCTTCATTGCAGAGTTCAGCTGATGCTGCCGTCTCTAGTTCTCCTTCCACTAAAGCGATAAAGAGAAAAGCCGCAGAGATGAGCACTGCGGTGGTTCAGCGGTCAGCCACGATCGGTAGTTCTCCGGTCCTCTACAGCCAGTCAGCCGCAGCTTCAGGTCAGCACTGCGGTTAGTGTATTTTCATCGTTTCCAGAACTAGATGTCATAAAGACTTCTTGTTGCAAAGACTGTTTATATGCCATTTCTTTCAGTTGCTGAAAACCACTGTTAGCAGTTTGACATACGTCCTTCCAGATTCTTCTCAGTGCAGTTACATAACAGTGATTTTGATGTTACGTACCTTAACGCTAAAACATTCAGAAATTCATATTTTGCCACCAGAAAATGTGACTGGTTTTTGTTTTTCTAAATGGGGAAGGTACATTAGAATCATTTTGTAGATAATCTAACTCCCCCTCTCCTTGTTCTTCTTTTTCTTGTTTTTGGCTTTGCCACAATGTCCTTTTTATAGTTGCCTGACTTTCTGTGTTCTGTGTTAGGTCAACAGGCGGCAGGGGTTGGACACCAAGCAGTAGCAGTCAGCCATCCCGCAGCAGGAATGGGTCATCAGGCCAGAGGACTGAACCTGCAGTCAAGTTACCTGGGCCTGGCGCCGGCTCCCGCGCTCCTCAGCTACGCCGAGTGTGCCGTGCCGCTGGCGGTGACCACCCCCGCGCTGCAGCCGGTCCCGGCCCGAGCTGCTGTGCCTGCCGCTGCCGTCATCGAGCCGCCGCCGCCTCCTCCCCCTCCTCCCCCTCCTCCGCCACCACCAGCTCCCAAAATGCCACCACCTGAGAAGACGAAGAAAGGGAAGAAAGACAAGGTAGAGTGCATAGCTCTTCAAGTTGTCATGTAAAGATTTTGTTCTGTTGGGGTGATATTTAGGCTTAGACTCAGTAGCATTTGGTATATTCACTGTGGTGCAGCCACCACCGCTCGCTGGTGGCGGAACCTTTCCATTACTCCAGAAGAGAGCGCCTGCGCCCATCAGCAGCCCCACCTCAGCACCCTTCTCCTGGCCTCTGGGCCCCCGGTCAGCCCCCCATCGCCACCAGGTTACCTGCTCTGCAGCGGCGCACGTGTGAGCATCAGCATCTGGCTCCCTTCACTGAGCACAGTGGTTCCCGGGTTCGCCCACGTTGTAGCTGTCATCAGCACTTTGTTCTTTTTATGGCCGAGTCTCGCTCTGTGGTGTGCATGTACCCAGTTTTCTTATCTGCCCATCCGCTGATGGACGTCTGGCCATCACCTCCTCGCTGTTTCGGGCAGTGCCTGTGTAAATGTGTGTGTGAGCACATGCATGCTGAGTACTTGTTTCCGTTTCTGGAGGGGGGGCTGTATTTAGTGGAAGTGAAGTTGCTGGAGCATATGGTAATTCTCCTTTTGGAGGAACCGTTTTCCTGCAGTGACTGAGCCGTTTTCCATTACCACCAGCAGTGTTGAGGGGTGCTAATATCTCCAAAGGCTCGCCAACACTGGTTACTTGCCATTTTCTGAAAGTTACGGTACCAATCCTGGCAAGTATGAAGTGGTATCTCATTGTGGTTTTGATTTCTGTTTCTCTAGTGACCGAGGAGGTTCAGCCTCTTTCATTTGCTTTTTGGCCATTTGTTTATCTTGGGATTTCTAATTTTGATAAAGGCAAAGTTTCATCTTCGCTCTGCCTTTTGTGTCATACCCAAGAGTTCATTGCCAAATCCCAGGTCTTGAAAGTTTAGCCCTGTGCTTGCTTCTAAGAGTTTCATGGCTTTAGCACTCCCACTTAAGTTGTTAGTCCATGCTCAGTTAATTCTTACACGATTTCAAGTAGAGATCCAATTTCATTCTTTGGGCTGTGGATAGCCTATTATCCCAGCACTATTTGTTGAAGAGACCATTCTCTCTTCATTGAATGGAAGACCTTATTCATCTAAAATCAGTTCACCGCTGACGTACAAGCTCATTTCATTGGCCTGTCTTCCAGTGCCACGTTGTTCTCATTACTGTAACTTTGTAGTATGTTTTGAATTTGAGAAGTGTGAGTTCTCTGACTTAGTGCTTTTTCTTCAATGTTGACTATTCAGGCCCCCTTGTAATTTCATAGGAATTTAAAGGTTACCTTTTCTGTTTCTGTCCTACGTGGTACATCAAAGGTCAGTGATATTTTGATAGGGATTGTATTTAACCTGTAGATTGTTTGGGTCGTATTAGCTATTTAACAATACTGAATGCTTCAGTTTGTAAGCACAGTACTCTTTATCTCTTTTAACAGTTTTTTAGTCAATTTCTATTTTGTCTTATATTAATCCACTTACCTCTTCTTCCTCTTGGTTATTGTTTTCATGGAATGTGTTTTTCTGTCCTTATAATTTAAGCTTTTGTATGTCCTTAGATGTAAAGTGAATTTCTTTGACATGATCAGTTCCAATTGGATTCTGTTTTTTTAATCCATTCTGCCAGTATTGTAACAGAAAGTGGGGGTCCAAGCTGCTGACCACTCAAAAGCCAGTAAATAGGCTAGTTTGGTGGAAAGGGAAGTTTGCTTTATTTTGGATGCTGGCATCCGGGCACTGGGGGGATCTCCTGTCCGAAGGCTGACTCCTCCCACTGACCATCAGTCGGGAAGAGCTTTTATAGGTGAAGGGGGGCTAGTGCAGAACCAGCAGCATCAGCTCTGACAGTCCTCTTAAAACAGTGACGCAGCGGTCTGTCAACATCGTGTTGTTGTAAGTGCAGCTGGCCTTCATCTCCAGGATTGCTTTGTTCTCATTTCCTCGAGGCCAGCTCTGGGACTGTGGTGGTGTGTCACAGCTGCAGCCTGCTCATCGTGCAGTCAGCTTCTCCCACCTGGTGGAGCTTCGGTCTCTATAAAGCAGTGCGTAGGCTACGGCGTGAGAACACGGTCTCCAGGAGGAGCGAAGGTCCTTAACCACGCTTGATGACTGCTCCTGTTTAGTCTTGTTGGACTGTTGTCCTTTGTTTCTGCATTTTCTCACTTCTCTAAGCTCAGTCTTCGGCTGAAGTTTTTTCACAGGCAAAAGGCCGATGGAGGACATGGTGGGGAGGTACCGTTGTGTCTGCTCCATTTCAGTGTGTGGTTTTTGATTGTGGAGTTTAATCCATTTACATTAGTAAGTTAATTTACTGTGGTAATCACCGATAAGGAAGGATCTCCTCTGCCTTTGGTCGTCTTCTGTCTGCCTGAGTAGCTTTTTCGCCCCTTGTTTCCTCCCTTACTGCCTGGCTTTGTATTGGCTTTTTTTTAAGTGACACATCGTGGTTTCTTTTCATTTCCTTTTGTGTATATTCTGTATTTTCTTTGTGGTTATGGTGGGAATTACATACATCTATTTTAAGCTGAGCACATTTAAGACAATTGTTTAAAATTTTAATGTAGTAAATCTGAAGCAGCTGCTTCTTTATGATTGGTTTCCAGAGTTTATTTTATTCCCTTGACTAGGTGGGTTTCCCACTTTCTTTGTATACTTTGTGATCTTTTGTTGAAAACCAACATTGGACAAAATCATTGACTCCCCAGTCTTTGCACATTGACTGTTTGGAGGAGAACCTTCATCGGCGTGCCCAGCACGAAGGTACAAGGTCTCTTCAGGCCTTTCCTAGGCATGTATGTTTCTTGGACATGGACTTGTGTGTGGTTGTTTGGTTTTTTTCCTGCTTTCCTCTTGTATATTTACTTTTAATTTCCCTAAGCATTTCACACTTCTTGTATGAGCTGTTTATGTTTTGTTGTATTCTTCTGCACAGAAGCTTTTGCCCCCAACTGTCCAGATGACTCCATGGTTCTCACAGGCTGCGACTCCCGCTGCTGCCTCTCATGGCTTCTAACCCAGGATCCAAAATACAGCACCATCCCCGGCTGACCTTGAAGTCAGACAGCACCGAAACCAGTCGGTCAGCAGCCACAGTCTAGAGCATTTCAGACCTCCCATTTATCTCCTTCTACCTGGAAGGAGGGAACTGAGAGATGGGCCGTTTTATTCCAGCCAGGCCAGGGAGGGTGTGGAGCGAGGGCTTGGAAACACCCTGTGAGGTTCCCTGCTGTTCTTAGCGCAGCTTTTTCTTGATCAGCTGTTCTCTCAGTTGCTGCAGGTCTTTGACTGGCTTCTAGGGTTCCCACAAAAAACATTTTAGTCAGTTTCTTATTTGTTTATATAATATTTCCATGGCATAAGCAAGAGCTTGGAGCTTCATAGTCTGCCACCTTTCTGACATCACCATCGTGGACCCTCTGAATACCCTAAATCACCTAAAGAAACTTTCTCATCAGGTCTTCCCTTCCCAGTGCTACTGCTCCATCGTCTCAGCCATCATGTTTTGCTCCAGGGGTCAGTGGGGCAAATTCTTTGCTTTACATGGTTCAAGGGACCTTCTTGAAGAAGTTTGAGTTACACAAAAAACAGAGTATTTCCGGATTGAACCACTTGTCTAGGCTGGTACCATGCTTCTAGAAATTATCTGGAAATGAAGTGTTATAAAAAATCAACAGTGGCAGGATGATGTCTTGAATAGACTGTTCGACTAACTACCACGTGCAGTTCTCCCAAGCCAGCGTGCTGTTGACCACCTACACGTCTCGTTTACCAGTCCCACTACCATTCATTCTTTATGTAATCAAGGTCAGAATGTTCAGTGCTCAGGGATCTCTTCTCTCACCAGGCCCTCCTTGCCGCTCTCCCATCAGTCTTCCAAGAGGGACGATCGTCCCTACCTCCACTCGTTCGAGTGATTGTTTAGACAGGCACGCTCTTATGGTCATATAAATTATGGTTTTTTAAAATATATGTTTACTTATTTATTTGGCAGCGTTGGGTCTCAGCTGCAGCACGTAAGATCTCCGTTGTGGCGTGTGCATTCCGTAGTGTGGGCGCGGGCCCAGTCGCTCCACAGCACGTGGGGTCATGTGGAGCACGTGGGATCAGACCTGCGTTCCCTGCATTGCACAGCCGAGTCCCAACCCCTGGACCATCAGGGGAGTCCCTAAATAATTGCGGAAATCTAGCCTTCTACATTAACATGTCACTTTGTGGACTTACCTAAAGGCAGTGATTCATCTCTTTGGTGGTACAGGCGATTTTTTAAAGTGCAAGATATGTACTTACTTGAAGTACCTGATTTCAAGAATATCTGAGGCCTATATATATTTTCAATCTTTTTGCTCAGGCTTTGTATGCAGTTTCCTAGAAAAAAAGGAATTCTAGCCATTTAATCTTCTCTGACTGGAAGGCTTCCCTATTAAAAATGTGTTAAATAGCCAGTGCAGCTCTGGATCCATGGTTTTGAATGTGACAAACAATGAATGCCTAACTTGTAAAACATAACTTACTTTCCCATGACAGATAGGAATCAAATACACTTCGAATTTACAAAATCGTATGGACGTCAAAGTGAAACCACAGTGACTCTGCCTAGATCTGTGTTGTTCCTAATCCTGTTTGCAGAGACACGGTGAGAGGTCGTGCTGCAGTGAGCCCTCTGCATAGGTGGCCATCACAGTAATAATTCCTGTTCCTTTTTACTCGGTTGCATTCTAACCCAGAATAGGTTGTGTTGGAGCTTGCTGGAAGGGTGTGTATGCAGTGGGTCGGATTGAACCACAGGTGAAATAACAGAATGGAATGTGGGAAGGTGTGTGGAGTGGAAGGCTTAAGCATTTCACATGGGCATTTCCCCAGAAGGTTTAAAGCCTATTGTTGACAGTCAGAATAGGGTACTGAGCCAGGGAGCCAAGTAATTTTAAAAGACTGAAAAGATTAAGCTTGTTTTCTCATCTGTTTTGGGTGGTTAATCACAAAATTTGTTTGTTTTAACTTCAGGCTGGGAAACAGCTTGGGCCACTGGACGTAGGCCTCACAAGAGCACAGCACTCCTTCCTACCTGCCACTTGAGGGCCTGCTTGTCGTATTTAGGGGGTCACTTGGCCAAGTCTTCAAAAACACAGGGATGAAAATTAGTTTTTATCAGTGTCTAAAATAATATTTCTCTTAAATTCAAAGAACTAATCACAAATATTGGAAGGTTTATTTTGAATACATACAATCTGTCGCGCATTCTCTCTTAAGAGCTTTATATTCAGGAACTAACAAAATCTCTGCTTTTATAGAGCTTTTCTGGTGGGCTTGGAGAGAGTAGGGGGCAGTTAGGTTGCTGAAACAGATAAACAAATATATGTTCAATGTTTAAAAATGCAATAAAGAAAAAAGCGTCAGAGGACCGAAAGTGAGTGGGCTTTGGGAGGCAGTACTGTTTCATGTTGATAGTGTGGTCAGAAAAGGCTTCTTTGCTAGAGTGCCATTGATCAGAACTCTGACGGTAGTGACAGAGCAAGCCGTATTGTATATATAGCAAATATCAAAGGTGTGTTTTCCCAGCTGTGAGATTCTGTGTTTATTACAGCCAGTTTAGAAACGGAAGGTAAGCTAATAGGACAGAATGGAATTATAAGTAGTATCTTCTTAGAACTAATCTCATAATTAATGTTTTAATATTCCTCTTTGCTTTTTTCCATATTTCATAGTCACATTTGACTCTGTTGCTCTTTCCAGAAAAGCTGATGATTTGTTTCTCAGCCCTGTGTTTCACTTGATGCAAACACTACATCCATTTAAAATCATAAAAGGGTACATTGTAATTCTGAGGCGATAAGGGCAAGAGTTTTGAATTCCGTAGAATAAGGCTAAAGGGAATTTTTCTGACCTGATTTCATAAAACACCCCATTTACACGTGGAGGAGACACATGCAGCCTGTGGCCAGTTCATGTCGGCGTATGGCAAAAACCATCACAACGTTGCAATTATCCTCCAACTAAAATAGTTTAAGGAAAAAGAAAGATCCCATTTACAGTTTTTAGGTTTTTAACCAAGCTTTAAGTCTATAGTTGTAGAAATTTTTGGCAAAAATTTAGAATAGTACTTGTTTTTGGTTGATTTTGAAATTCGCTTACTCCTTAGAACTAAGGAAGAGATTTTGCTCTCATGTGAAGGACTTGTTCTATTGTTTTATGTATTATATTCCTTCTGACCTTTAACCTTTGTTACAGGCAAAGAAAAGTAAAACCAAAATGCCATCTCTGGTAAAGAAGTGGCAGAGTATCCAGCGTGAGTTAGATGAAGAGGAAAACTCTAGTTCCAGTGAGGAGGACCGAGAATCAACTGCACAGAAGCGCATTGAAGAGTGGAAACAGCAGCAGCTGGTCAGGTAAAAGCAGAGAGCTCTCCGGTGGCGCAGGCTGTGGTGGTTGCAGCTGTGATTTTAGAACCGCTGCATTCATGAAGTGTGGTGTTTTGGGGGGGTTTGTGTTGGTTTTAGTTATTTGTGGCTGTTCTGGGTCTTCACTGCTGCATGAGCTTCTCTCTGACTGCCGAGCACAGACTCCAGGGCGCACGGGTCTGAGGAGTGCGGCCCCCGGGCTCCAGGGCGCAGGGGTCTCAGGAGTGCAGGCCCCCGGGCTCCAGGGCGCAGGCTCGGCCGCCGAGGTGCACAGGCCTACTCGCTCTGCAGCAAGTGGGATCTTCCCAGATCAGGGGTTTGAACTCTCATGTTCTGCATTGGCAGGCGGATTCTTTATCACTGAGCAACCACGGAAGGCCCCCTATTCTTAAAGTCACACCCCTGATTTCTTTACAAACTTACCCCAAGCAGTTTTTAATTCATAAGAATGTCTTTTTCCTATAAAAATTATAGTCTAGGTTTTTCCAAAATCAAAGACATCAGAGTTGTAATATTTCCCACTAATTGTTCATCTTAGGCAAAGAACTGTTAACCCTGAGCATACAGGGGAAAATAGCCATCCCCATTTACCATGTAGTTCCAGAGACTAATTTAATAAGAATTTAAATTTAGCTCAGCTAAATTTCCGTCCTTCGTTCCCATGACGTTCGAAGGCGCGCACTGGGACAAGCAGCGCTCTTGTGGTGTGGCCAGTTGCTCGGGCATCGTGCTCCACCGGGACATGCTGGTGACGCCAGAGTCCAGGTTCATCTCCGATAGGCTCCGGCGCATCGTTCTTCTGGGTCTTGCACTTGCAGCGTCCGTAAATGCAGCACTTGCGGAAATGTTTGCGGGAATGCCCTGGCAGTCCAGTGTCAGTATTTTGCACTTCCACTGCCCAGGGCCCAAGTTCAGTCCCTGGTCACAGAAAGATCTCGCATGGTATGGCAAAAAAAGTTGAGAGAAGATAGCCATCTTGCTTCATAATTCAAACATTTTCATTTTTAGTTCCATTAACACCAGTTGGAGTAGTCATTCCAGTGAGATTTTGTTCCTGAAATACCTGTTTGTCTCCAGCCACTGCACACCTGTTTTAGCATTTGTCCCACTTATGAGCTTGATCAAAAGGTTGAGCGGACAGCCGCATAAAACGTGACAACTTACGCAAACACTGTATTTCTTTTTTGACCTATATATTGTCCACTCATTAATCCTGAATCTGAGCACACTCATCTAGACTGTGGTCTTCTGACACGCGCAGCCTGGGGTCTCGCTCACCCAGCCAGGTCCGCCAGCCCAGGGTGAATGTGCCGTGCTGCCGCCTCTGTGTCCGTCTGGACTGTGAAACGCTGGGGGCTGCGCAAGGGGCCGTGCAGGTGTCGTCCACAGACTCGACTTCCTTGAGAGGCGATGCACAGGAATTGGGGCGAACAGGAGGGAAACTGCAGGATAGTATTGATGAAAATTATTTTAGTCCTTTTAGTATTGCTGGGAATTGATTAATCATTAATTCCTACAGTGATGAAAGAGCAAATTATTTCACAAAGACCTTGTAATTTATCTTATTTTAGATTTATAAAAGGGTCTCATGCACTCATTTTGGTTATTGCAAGATAGAGTCTGAATTTTTGTTTTGTTTTTGCTGCGCCGCACAGCTGGTGGGCTTAGTTCCCTAACTGGGCCCTCCACAACGAAAGCGCAGAGCGTCCTAACTACTGTACAGCCAGGAAATTCCCAAGAATCTTGAGTTTGTTTTTTTAAATCATAGCATGCGATATGGTTTACCTCTGAACAGATGGCATGTTGTTTGATCCCTGAGTCGTGTCCGACTCTTTTGCTACCCCATAGACCATAGCCTGCCAGGTGAATCTTGAGTTTCAGTCTGTTTTTTAAATGAATGAATTTGAATAAGCTGTGAGAGAGCAATCCTAGTTAGAGCTAATGAAAAGAGGGTCTCGGAGACATTAGGGCTACCCATCCCTGGTGGTACGCTGAGGGTTAAATAGTTAAGTAAATCTAGGATAAAGACTCCTAACTCCTTGGGGCCAAGAAATGCTTTTACAAGCATGTGTTATTTTCCTTCAGTCTGGCTTCAGTGGTTACTGGGGAGACACAAAGATAAACATGCACTCACATGTAAGTAGAGCTGCAGAACAGAGCGTTCTGTATATGTCTGACCTATCAATTAGGAAAGTTGATGGAAACTATCCTGGTACTTAGCTGAGAAATTTGAAACTTTTTCATGAAGATAGATAAGACAAATCCAATTTTCAGGTTAGTTAGTTTGTATTTACTACGAGATGAGCAGTTCCATTCTTTTTTTTTCAGTGAAGTAATCTGTATGTTGTTTTCACAGTGGCATGGCAGAGAGAAATGCTAATTTTGAAGCCCTTCCTGAAGATTGGCGAGCAAGACTGAAGAGAAGAAAAATGGCCCCAAACACATAGCAGTTTTTACTCTTGTCACTGTGCGGTTTTTTTTCATGTTCAGTTCAGAGTCTTAACCCGTTTTACTGTTGTCAATAAACTATAAATGTTATGAGGGAGAGCATATGAATTTCCTGGGCAAGACCATACAGAATTCCTACATTTGTGAAATGTAGTTTTTTCTGTTTTGCCAGAAGGTGAGGTGGCTGCACCATCTGACCTGGCAGTTCATTTTCACACTGGCAGACCCGGCACGCTAGGGCCGTGACCCTCCGTCCAGACCGTGTGGCTCACGAGTGTGGCGCTCCTGCAGGGACGGGTTTCCTGCCCGGTAGAGGCCCTTGTAGCGGCTAGTGCTGCGCGCTCGCTCCTTAACTTCTTTAGAACAAGTGCAATTAAGAAGGCAGCTCTAAACCTTGCTTACCTGGGATTATAGGAATTCCTTCCGGCCTCTTCCCCCTAGTCTGCCACCCCCGAAGTGCTGAGGTGCACAGACTCGTTCGTGTGTGGTAACAGATGGCCACGCTCTAGAGATGTATGGAGTATTGCTCCAGATTCTAGAACTGATGGAGCTAGCTCCGTCATCCCGCACGCTAGGTGACACGTTTAGATTTCGCTTAGGGCCGCGCAGCAAGCGTCCTGTCTGAGGCCTCCCCCTCGCGGGCGGGATGGAGCGTCGCCAGCCGCTGTGTGCATTGCTCTGTCTCTGTACCTTGGTCCAGAGTTCACCTCCCATTTACATGTGAACGTATTCTCCGTACAATTCCAGTATTTAAAAAAGCAGTTTACTGTTCTGTACTTTCTATTGTATCACAATCAGGTAAAAGTCACTTTAAACTGAAGAAAAAGCAAATTGTGTTTTAAAGCTGTTTGTATTTCTCCAGTTTCTGACCTTGTAAATTTGTATATATGCACTAATAAAGCCTTTTTTATACTTCTGATTGGTTATCCTTTTGCTCCTGTTTTGCCTGTTACTCCATGAAGATGTCACCAAGACTTACTCTGAGGCAGTCATTGTCTAATCAAGTCAGTGTAAGGCAGACAATGAAGAAGCTCTCAGAAGAAAGAGGAGCGTCAGGATCATGAGCCCGTTGCAGGGTGGGAGGATGGGGTTAGACAAACAGGGCTCTAGTATCAGAAAAAACAGTGTGACTTACGTTTTGGAGCTTGTGGTCTATAATATCAGCTAGTATTTAGCCTACTTAAATCCTGGAAATGACAAAATATGCTTAATATTCTGAAAAAATTTATACTGTCACTAATTACAAGATATACATACTCATAGTCATGTAAAGTTAACCAAAGACAACAATAGTTGGAGTTTTATTCTAGTATATTTATATGTAGCTGTCTAATCAGTGTCATGTCTGCTTGTGTGTGGGTTTTTATTTATACAAAAATAGGGGTGACCATTCTGTATATAAATTGTTTTTCTTGTCTTTTGCATAGAGCACATTTCTGGAAATAAAGGCTATTGACTAGTCGTTAAAGCTTTTGCTTTTAACTGCCTAACAGTTACCAAGATTCCTATGAATTGACGACAGGGACCCAGTGCCTTTGTCCTTAGCCTGCCAAACCAGAAGCATTTTTTTGAATCTGACAATTTGATAGAGTGTGGGTTTTACTTTGTTTCTTGCATTTTTCAACGCAGAAGGTAACTTTTCAATTCTAGCTATGAATGGAGGGAATATAGGGCGAAAGGGGAGAAGCAAAAAGCAAGACCCAACAGCTTTCTTAAAGCTGAGAAACTGCTTTCTTTTTCTTTTATTTTTGGCTGCCCCATGGAGCATGCCTTAGCTACCGACCTGGGATCCCACCCGTGCCCTGCAGTGTAAGCGCGGTCTCTTAACCGCTGGACCGCCAAGGAAAGAAAAAGGGGAAGTGTCCCGCTCAGTCGTGTCCGACTCTTGGAGACCCCACGGACTGCAGCACGCCAGGCTCCTCCGTCCACGAGATTCTGCAGGCAAGAATGGCTGGAGTGGGTTGCCACTTCCTCCCCAGGACCGCCAAGGAAGCCCCCATCAATGCAGTGTCGAGTCCCCGGGATCCGGGCTGCAGTACTGCATTGAAAAGAGGACCAGCGCGTGCGTCCTCGCTGCCGCAGTGGTCCGCAGCCCCCGGGTTCCCGGCTCCCCCCTCGGGGGCGGGGCCTCGCTCCCGGAAGCGCCCCGCCGCCCCGCCTTCCCGCTTCCGGCTCGCGGTTGCTAGGCTACCGGCGCCGCCGCCGAACGCTGCGGCTGGGAGAGCGGTCCGTGAGCGCGTCCTCGGCCGGGTGCGCGGCGGGGCCTCTGCGTGCGGGAGGGGACCCCCGCCTCACCCACGCTCCTCCGTCGCGGCCGGCTCCGCGCCCACCCGCTGCTGCCCCGGACAGGCCGGGGCGCCGAGGCGGCAGCACCGTTCCCTCCGGCCTCCCGGGAAAGCTCTACGCCGCCTCCCGCGACTCTCCGGGGAGCCGCCCTCCGCCGCCTTCTCCCTGCCAGGGAGCCCCGAGCCCCTGCATTCCGTTTGCGGAGCCCGCTCTCCGGGCCCCTGACCTTCCTTTGCCCACCCGCCCCGAGCCGGCTCCGCCGGACTCCCCTCCCCTTTTCTTTCACTGTGCGGCGGCGTCCTGGTGGTGG
The DNA here is from genome assembly GCA_007570785.1 of Antilocapra americana. Lineage (NCBI taxonomy): Eukaryota > Metazoa > Chordata > Mammalia > Artiodactyla > Antilocapridae > Antilocapra > Antilocapra americana. Next base: position 20,688,527 of record ML663010.1, on the reverse strand, counting down.
GCATCCCCGTATCCCGGAGAAGGAAGCATGGAGCCGGCAGGGGTCCTGGCGCCCCGGGAGGAGGCGGTCGGGAGACTAGCCGCCCTCCCAGGTGCCTCAGGTGCCCACCCGGGCGGGCCTCGGGGCGGGCCCCGGTTTACCCGGCGAGGGGTTGGGTTGGCAGGGACGAGGGAGCGGTGCCCGTGTGGGAGCTGCGGAGCGGAGGGAGGCGACGGGAGTGGATGTAGGCAGCGGACTCCAGTTGCCCTGCTCTGGTTTGTTTAGCTCCTCCTGTGTAATCGGCTGCCCTTTCGGAACCTGGGCGGGGGCTGTTGCTGGATGCGTTGTCACTGACTGGTCTTCAGCATACCATGCAGGAGTAACATGTTCCCAGCACTGGAAACAGAGCTAAAGCAGGAGGTCGGTACCCACCCCTCTCCAGAAACCCGGTACTAGCTCAGAAGGTATATTCTGGTGGCACCTTTTTTTGGCTAGAGATCTTCATCCCGAAGGTAGACTAATTTGCACAGATCTCTTTCACATGGTTTGTTTGTAAAAGTTCTCAGGTGTGGCGTCCTCTGCGACCGTGCTTGTGTACCTTGTATACTAAGTATTACTCGTGTAACAGGCTGTTACAGTAATTGCTATTATGAAAACACTTTCCTGATTGAGATGGTCTGTCGTTTCACAGACGCTTCCTGACCCCTATGAAGACTTTCTGTGCTATCACCTCCAGTACTATGGCTCTACTATAAAGGTAATATCTCGTTCTGACCCAGCATCACGTTTCCTGGGTCACTGAAGTAAATCGTTGGGTCAACTGAGAGAGTTGTGCTTAGATAAACTAATGACGAATTTTCCGAGCAGCATTAGTGAGAAGTGCTTCCTTTCCCAACTGATGTGCTCTGTCACTTCTACTGAGTGTCCGTTTATACAGAGGTCTGTCTGTCTGTCCTTGAACCAGTACCACCCTTTCTTAATGACTTGACATGGCATTAAAATAGTCTTGATATCTGGAAAGAAATGACCTCCCATATTGTCTTTTTCAGAAGTGTCTTGGCTAAACTTACCTTTTTATATAATTTTAGAATTGGCTTGTGATGCTTTTAAAAAAATGGGATTGCATTTAATCTGTAGACCAAACTTGACAAGAAATGAGAATTTCCCAATACCACATTCTCCAAACTATTAATAGTTTTTTCTAATTCTCTAATTTGCTTCAGTCCTCCTTAATTTCTTCCAATAAGATTTATAAATTGTTTTCATGGAACTGCTTATTTGTATGCTTTTATAAGTGGTATCTTAAAATTTTGATGTTCTAACTTTGTTCTTGGTATTTAGCAATAAACTTTAGGTTTTTGTATTGATTTTATTTTGATCTTGTTAAACTTTCTTATTAACTGTTTCATTTTGTAAGTGATCACTAACGTGTTGAAAACTGAATTCCCAGTTTGCCAGATCCAGCAGAGCCCTCAGGACAAAGCGCCTCTCACCCTGAGTGCTCCACTTCCTTTCTGAGTACTCACCCTGACTTGGTCGCATAACTGCTGATGTTTTTCTGCCTCCCCAGCCCTTTCTACTTTACCATATGCCTCTCAAGTCTTCTCAACATGAAAAGGAGAAAATTGTGTTTAACTCACGTAAAGTGGAATGTGAGAGCTCCTTGGAAAATGGGTCATGTAAAGGCCTGTGGTGTGGCAGGTGGTGCCTGGAAGGCAGTTTGTCAGTGGCAGTGGTTTGGGTGTCGACCTCGCTGTTGGATGTGAGGAACAAGCCTTCCGTATCTGTCACTAAACTGCCTGTTCTTAGCTCAGAGAGGCGGTTTACCGAACTCTGCTACGCAGCGGCACGTTTGCAGGAATAACCCTCGGTGCCTGTTGAGCGGCTCTTTTGGAAAAAGAGAGGATTTGCTACCGGACCACTTGCAAAAGGAGAAGCGTCTCTGTGAGTAGGAGTCAGTGTCATATGTCCCTCGCACCCTTAGTGCCTTGAGCAGCTGCTCCTGGGGTCGAGGAGAACGCAGCCTAACGTGGGGGAGGCCAGGGCAGCGCTCTTGGACACCATTTCTGACATCACTCAGAAATGTTCTATCTTAAAAAAAGAAAGATTTTAAATGAAAAATAACAAAAAAGTATTCTGTAGATCTGCTCTGGATGGTAGGTTTAAAGTACCATGCATTCTGCATGGTCTTCCCCCAAATTTTTGGAAAATCTGTTAAAACTCTTTGGTCAAGAGTAACACGTTGATTTTTTTCATGCAGTTTTGATGGATATATTGTTAAGGCTCTTTGCATAGGAGTGGTGGAAACCAATTCAAGCTGACTTAAGCAAAAACAATTCTTTACAGGGATTCCACAAGTTTTTTCTAGAAAATCCAAGGGTAGAAATGCAGTTGAATCTCTCCCTCAACGCATAGCCAACCAAACATCAGTCCCCTTCCCTTTGCTGCACATCCTGCCCTCCCACGCCCCTCCCACACCCCAGCTGCCATCATCTCACTATCAATCGGCCTCATCAGAGCTCTCTTGTTCCATGAAGCCCCCTTCCAATCCACTTTCCACACAGCAGTGTTTTTTTTTTTCTTTTTATGTGCAAATCTGATTATATCCCTTTTCTGGTTAAAAATCTTTGAATGATACAAGACCCAAAAGGCATAAAATATAACACTGATAATTTTTACAGCAAAACTTTAAATTTATGTTTGGAAAAAAGTTCCATTAGTAAAGGAAAATAACTGAAAAAAAATTTTTGTGAGAAATATGTCAAAGGATTAATTTCCTTAACAAAATAACTTACAAATCAATAAGCAAAAGATGACCAAATAGAAAAATGAGCAAAGAGCAGGAGCAAGGCATTCATAGGAAAGCAAACACAGGCAATGTCCCTTGTGGGGACGGGTTTACCCTGTCTTGGTGGTAAAGAATCTGCCTGCAGTGCGGGAGATGCGGGTTCGACCCTTGGATCAGATCCCCTGGAGGAGGAAATGGCAGCCCACTCCAGTATTCTTGCCTGGGAGATCCCATGGACACAGGAGCCTGGCGGGCTGCAGCCCTGGGGTTGCAGAGTCGGACAGAGCTGAGCACACAAGCACGTCCAAGGATTAATTTCCTTAACCAAATGGCTCTTACAAGATGACCAAAAAAGGTGGACAAAGGACATGAGCAAGGAGTTCACAGAAAAGCAGACACAGTAAGCTTATGAAAAGATGCTCAATTTCACCCCTCGTTAAAAGATACAAACCAGTATGTCAAAATACCATTTTTTAAATTATGGGACTTGGGCAAAAATATTTTTATGATTATACCTAGTAGAGGTCAGGAGATGGCAGAACACCCTCCCACACTGCTGTCAGGAATGTGAAGAGATAGACTTTGAAATTTTTATTTATTGCTATTTTTCTGACTGTACTGGGTCTTCGTTGCTGCGCGGGCTTTTCTCCAGTCGCGGGCCATGGGCCTCTCACTGTGGTGGCCTCTCTCGCCGTGGAGTTTGGGTCCCAGAGCGCCAGGGCTCCAGAGCGCACAGCCTTCCCTGCTCTGTGGCGAGTGGGGCCTTCCCAGACCGGGGGTGGACGCGGTGTCGCCCACATTGCCAGGCAGATTCTTTACCACGGAGCTGCCAGAGAAGCCCCCAGATGGACTTATTTCAGGATGGAAGTTTGGCAACAGGAGGGAGATGTGATGGCACTTAGCCTTTGATGTAGCCGCTCTATTTCCATTTTCAAATGTGTGTCTTGCCTTTTTGCTCATCCTTGTGCTCAGAAAGCTCTACCATTCTGTGTCGCAGAGCTCCTGGCAGGGAGCAGAAGGGCAAAGGTTGAGCAAGGAAAACTGTCAGGGTAGGTGGTTCAGGAGGAGCCAGCCGCCCACCCGCCTTCAGTTTCCTCCTGTCCCATTTACTGATGCTTGAAATTACATTAAGGAGAAACAGTTCCCTGTCTTCTTACAGTACAAAAAAAAAAAAAACCACCATAAAATGCAAAGTCAGCTACAGAAGACGCAGCAGTGCAGATGAATCTTAGAGGGTAATTGATAACCTGACACCTTCCCACCCCTGTCCCCACCCGGTTTTGGTCATTGGAGTGAGGAAGATATTTTTCTTTATCTTTGTAGCAAAGCACTTATTGTGTTGCTTTTTAAACCAGCAAAGTACAAAGGAAGTAAAAAAGGAATGAGTTACAATATACTTGTTTCAAAAAGGGAAAAAGAAGGGAAGAAAGGAAAGGGAGAAAGAAAGGAGGGAGGAGAGAGAGAGAGAGAAAATATACATATAAGGTTGGAAAATTCAAATGGTAGGAAAAACACAAAAGGAAATTAAGAGCTCTCCCAGCCCCACCCTTAATATAGCCACTACTGTAATCATTCTTTTCAGGAAAAAAATTAGACCCTCACGTATCTATAAATTTTTTTCTGATTGCTCATAGAGGATCTTCTACACAATCTTTACTTTGGCTTTTTTAAAATAATAGAGGCTTTCCATATGAGCACAAAAAATCTCTACCTCATTCTTTTTAAGAGCACCTACCTATTAATACCTATTAATGAGTTTTCCATCTCATTAATATTCATAGATATTTTAACTTCCCTTTTGATGGATGGATGCTTTGATTGTTTGCACATTTTTACTATTTGAGCATTTACCGCAGGGGGCATCTTTACATATGTATGCTGATGAGCTTTTGTAAGAAAATCTATAAGGTAATTCCTGGCAGTGGGATTGCTGAATCAAGGGTTAGTGTGTTTTAAGTCTTACTGGACACTGCCAAATTTGCCTTTTTGTCCTCAAGTTCTGAAGGTAGTTGCTTACTTACACCCTTGTCAGGGTGAGTGTAAAACAGGTAAATGTTTTTCCTCTCTATTAGCTAAAAAACTGATCTCTTCGTGTTGTTTTGATTTACATTGCTTTGAGTGAGATTGAGGAGCTTTATCATCTTTTCAAAGGTTTGTCGCCTCCCAGCACTACCGCCATTAAACAGCGGGGGGCGGCGGGGGGAATGTTTAGACGTAGAAGTGCAGGGACCCAAAGGCGGGGGCCTGGAAAGGGATTGGGGAAAAAGGATGGAAGAAAGAAAGATCCACAGGACAAACCAAGCCTCCTCTTTCCCCTTTCCAGGGCCTCCCCGTCTATCTTCAAGCGTGCACAGACAGATGGGAGCGATGAGCAGAGGTATCGCGTCCTTCGAGGCCAGACAACGGAAAGTCCTCTGTGCGAATGTGTCCTCTTCCTGCTCTCGCCACCAGAGCTGGGAGTGACCAGCCCTGGAGCCTTCGGCCCTTCCTTCCTCCTTTCCTCTCTCTTCATTCCTTCCTCTGCCCTTCTTCTTGAAACCTTTCTCTCCCTCCCTTTTTCCCTCCTCTCATCTCCTAAGAGCCCTTCTCTCTCTCCTACCCCTTCTCACTCCTCTGCCTCTACTCTTTCCATCCTCTCGGTGTCCTTGGTTATAGCAAGAACTTGACATTTAGCTTGTAGATTGTTACGCTGTAGTTAATGAAGTTTTATATCCTTTTTTTCTAAAATGGTGGTGGTCGCATTGAAAGGTTGTTTTTTTTTTTGCCTCTCTCTAGACAAAAATAACATACATTAAGTAACTTTTGTTTGTAACCCACTGTTGAAATGTCTTCTACCCATTAACTTTGATTTAAAAAACAAAAAAGTTTCTTCTGACTTACTGTAAAGCTTTACAGGTAAGTACTTAATAAACTAGAGCAGAATTTTAGCTTAACTTTTCATAATTTTGATGTTGTCAGCCTGGACTAAATCTCTTTGAAGGAGAAAGATGTCACAGGATTGCATATCTGTAATAATATTTTAATACAATGCTTAAAATTACTTAATTGTTACAGTTGAGCAGTGAAGTTCCTTGAAAGGAAAAGGAAACTGCTCACTCTTTCCCTTTCCCTTTGGCAGGTTCTCTTATGCTGAGTTCACCACTTGTTAAGAGCAGACAGCTTCTTTATGATGCCACTGGTGAAGTATACCCGCGTCTTAGAGAACCCCGAGATCTCTTTGCTTTTTTCTCTGGCAGCGCGCTGCTACAGGCGCCAAGATGGCCAGTCGAGTGTGAGGTCATCAAGGAGTGCATCCGTCATATTGGTAATGTAACTCTGTGCCATGGCCTTGCTGTTCTGATAGTCTGACTATAGTTTTGAGCTCTGTGCATGCTAAAGTACAAGACAGGACAGAGTCGCTATCTGGTGGGTTCACTCTAAGATGTTTAAGCTCTGAGAAACTGATACACACTCCCCAAAGTCAAAAGTTACACTAATGTTTTTAAATTTATCCATAGGTATTTTACTCTTTTTGATGCAGTTGTAAATGAGAATGTTGTCTTAATTTTTCTTTCATTATTAGTGAATAGAAATACAACAGAATTTTGTGTATTGATGTTGTATTTTGCAAAATACAAAATTTGTTATTAGTTCTAACAAGTTTTCTGAATTTGTTATTAGTTCTAACAGTTTTCTGACAGAGTCTTTAGGGTTTTCTATATATAATATATGCCAGTGGTGGTCTTCCTTCTTCCTTTGCAATTTAAAGAGCTTTTATTTCTTTTTCTTGCCTGATTGCTCTGGCTAGGATTTCCAATACTGTGTTGAATTCAGAGTAGGCATACTTGTTGTGCTCCTGATCTTAAAGGAAAAGCTTCCAGCTCTTCACTGTTGAGTGTGATGTTAGCTGTGGGCTTGATATTCCTGGCTTTTATTATTTTGAGGTGGTCTGTCTGTACCCCCTCTGCTGAGAATTTTTGTCAAAAAGGATGTTGAATTTTGTCGAGATGCTTTTTCTTCATGTGTTGAAATAATCATATGATTTCTGTCCTTCGTTTTATTGCTGTGATGTATCACATTGACTGATCCTTGAGTGTTGAACCATCCTTGCAACCCTGGAATAAGTCCCACTTGATCATGGTGTATGATTCTTTTGCGTATTGTTGACTTTAAGTTGTGTCTTTATGTGCCCTTGGCTTTCATCAGTGGCTCCTGTACTTAAAATGGCAGGAAGTTGCCCAAGTCCCATATGAGAACTCTTTCAGAACTGAGTGTTAATGAAAAGCCTTGTTTCCTCTGAAGAAATTTACTCGTTCCTTTATAGTAATAAGAAAAGTGTAGCTGATTGTGTTTTCCTGACTTGGAAGCTCAGGGACGCATTTTGTTGAGTTGTTGCAGCAACTTTCTGCCTTATTTTTAGGTCTTATACTTCTGTTGTATATGCTTTTTGTTAAAAATTTCTCCATAGTCTTTATAGAAAGAAGCGAGATATAATTAATTTATAGCACACTGGAAACTTAGGATTGGAATTTGATTGGATTCAAACCAACTAGCCATTTGAATAATCAAATTATTTGAATAATAATTATTATTATTTTATATCAGTTCTAATAAGGTACCTTTTATATTATTTCTTATTTTGTACTTTTTCAATGTCTTCTTTCAGAGTGGGTTCCACCTCAACCAGAATATTTCTATCAACCTACAGGAAATGAAAAGATACCAGAAATTGTAGGAGAAGAAAAAGGCACAGTTGTCTATCAGTTAGATTCAGGTATTGTTATCACACCAAACAGTGAGTAACTACTCATGACCAAATTACAATAAACATATTTTCTATAATAAAAATGATTTTCAAAAATGCATAGTTTAGTGGTAAACTGAGTGGTAGCCCTGAAATTCACAATTGATCAGTTTTAAATATTTAATCACTTTTTTAAAATGATAGTACCTTTTCTTAATAGTTCTGAGTCCATTTCATTTCTTCTTCCTTATTCTTCTTCTTCCTGAAAATCAGATGTTGGATCTTTGGGGAATTTGCTCATCTTTTCTCCACCTCCTGTACTGTAGTGAGTACTTTGTAGTATGTGTGTATGACTATCATTTATGCCGTAGTTTCCTGCATTAATTTGCAGGCATCCTATTGGTAGAATTCATGTCTTTTATAAAAATGTGCTGGACACTGTACCCAAGAACAAAATACATATTCTTTTCAAGGGTACATGATAAATTCCCCAGGATATACCATATATAAGGTTATAAAGCGAGTCTTAATATGTTTAAAAGGATTGACGTCAAACAAAATATAATCTCTGACTACAGCAAAATTAAATTAGAAATCAACAGCAGAATGAAATCTGGGAAATCTACGAATATTTGCAAATTAAATAACACATTTCTCTTAAGTAACCCACAAGCTAATAACAGTTCAAAAATATTCTGAACCGATTAAAAATAAAACAACATATCAGAATTTATAAGATGTAGCTAAAGCACTGCAAAGTCAGCTTATGACTTTAAATGTCTGTATTTAAAAGGAAGAAGGATTTCAAATCAATTACCTAAGCCTCCACCATAATAAATTAGAAAAAATAAGAGCAAATTGCATCCAACGTGAGCAAAAGGGGCCTTCCCTGGTGATCCAGTGGTTAAGAGTCTGCCTTCCCCCTGAGGGGGACACGGGTGTGACGGTCTGGGAAGATCCCACACGCCGCGGAACAGCTAAGCCTGCGTGCCGCAGCTGCCGAGCCTGCGGTCTGGAGCCCAGCACCGTGGCAGGAGCAGCCCCTGGTGACCGCAACCGGAGAGAGCCTGTGTGTGGCAACAGAGGTCCAGCACAGCCGTAGATGAATAAACAGTTTTTTTTTAATGAGCAAAAGGAAGGAAATAATAAAGGGGAAAATGGATGTCAGTGAAATAGAAAAGTGACATGGGAAATCAAACCAAGGGTTGGTTCTTTGGAAACATCAACAAAATCAACAAAACTTGAGCCAAACCAACCAAGGAAAAAGGAGAGGCGAACGCTAATGATCAAAATTAGGAGTGAAAGGGGACCCAGCCGTCAGCTCTGCAGCACTGCCGACAGCCTTATGCAAGTTAGGCAGCACAGACGAGCAGGACAAGTCGCTGGAAACACGCGTATCCTCAAAACTGACTCAGGAAGAAATGAGAAGTCGAAATAGATTATAACAAAGAAATTGAAGCAGTGATTCAAAATCTTCCTGGGAAGAAATCCCTGGCGGAAATGGCTTAACAGGATTTATTTGAATTGTACCGAACATCTAAAGATGAAGTAGCCCTAATTCTTCAAAAAGTTTGAAAACAGAAGAAGAGAAAACATTTCCTACCTCTTCTTATGAAGCCAGTGTTCAAAGCCAGACAAAGGCATCACAAGAAAACTGTAGGTTAGTATTCCTCATGACGGTAAGTGCAAAATTCCTCAACCAAATACCAGCAAACCGAATTCAGCAGCATGTTGAAAGGACTGTACACCGTGACCGGGGAGACTTGTCATAGGAAGCCAAGGGTGGTTCAGCGTAAGAAAACTGATGTGACAGACCACATTAATGGAACAAAGAGGGAAAAAACTACACAATCGTCTCAATCCGCGCAACGAAAGCATTTGACAGAATCCAGCCTTTCATGGTCCCATTCTGAAAACTGGAAATCGAGACTTTCCTCTGTCCAATATCCTTTATTGATATTGGATATTTATTGATAAAAGGATATTTATGGAAAGGATGAATCAACTTCAAGGTCACTAAAACAGCCATAACAACCCAGAGACAGTAGCAGCGCTGGGGAGGATGTGAAGCAGACTGTAATAGGAACCTTGAAGGCAGAAAGGAGATGGCACGTTAAAGAGCTGTGAATCAGCAGATGGAAACGGTCAGAAGGAACGTCAGTTTATTGGAGGAGGAATATGTACCAAGTGTGATTAGTAGAAATGGAATATAAGTTAGTCAGATCGCGGGAGGGAAGGGTTAAGAAACAGCAGGAGACAGGAAAGAGGGGCTGCAGTCGGCTTACCTGCCGACCACCGGAAAAATGAGCGGGTTTTCGCAGAGAGAGTCCGTCTGAGCTGTGGTTATACACGCCCTCCTCAAAATCAGTTGCCTTGATTTTGGACTCTCATCTCACTGTTTTGGCAAAACTTACTATATTCAGTGAGGTAGAAGAGATGAAGCGACTGCCTAGCTCCACCTTACGGAACGTCTGAGGAGGAGTTTGGGAGACTTTAAAATCTGAGATCAGGGGACTTCCCAGGCAGTCCAGCGGGGAGACTTTGCCTTCCAGTGTAGGCTGTGCAGGTTCAGTATGTGGTTGGGGAGCTAAGACCTCATGTCCTTCACAGCCAAAACACCAACACAGAAAAAAATATTGTAACAAGTTCAATAAGGACTTTAAAAAGGGTCCGCGTGAAAAAAAAACTGTTTAAATAAAATCTGAGATTGTAAGTCAGTTGACTTGAGTTATAAATAATAGGGGATGTATTGCTCCTAGGCCCTCAAGAAATTCTTGGTATCCTAAGCCTGTTTTACCTGTTGGTGAGCTTGTAGTATTTTCAGTAAACCAGATGAACCATGAATCCCCACTGCCTATTCGGTTCTCTCCAGACGTATTTCTACAGACATGCTGGGGCTGAGAGCTCATTCTCCTGATACAACAGCTTTTGTGAACCGTCCTGTTAGGACACATTTGCGGCCACTGTCTTGATCTTGCCCTGGGATTCATTGAGTGGAGTTAAGCCCACCCTCCTGGAGGAATGAAGAAACGGGGCTCCGGGAGAGGCTGGGAGTTTTAATTTAGGGTCCTAGAGCAGGCACATGCTGTGAGAATGTTGTGGGTTAAATAAGAAAGAGGTTTTGCTTTTGAGACTTGTAACTGTGGGCTAGGAATTGGGTTATTTTTAATGTTACCTGAGAGACTCAAGAAAACACTGAAATCCCTGTATTGACACCATCTGGCTGCTGGTCTGCCCGTCGATTGTAGTTCCTTGAAAAGATGGAACAACACGGGACTCCAGCTCTTAAACGCATCACAGTGCTCTTGCTGGCTTTCTCTGCTTTCACTTCCTCTGTGCTCTTACTCCCATTTCATGCTCACTTTCTCCTTTGCTTTCACTTATTATCCAGATTACTTATCCTCTAGGTCTCCACAGTGACAGGCTGCACATGGAAGCAAAAGTCATGCTGTGAGTCTATCTACCAGTGAAGTACCTGCTGATAAAAGCAGGCCCTGTACATGTTTCTGTTTGTTTAACGCATGCCCCGTGGTCAGGATCTTTGTTGATGTCAGTCATTTGTTGATTGGTAGCCATTGCTGACATCTGACAACACAATGCAAGTATGGTAAAAAAATAATAATAATTGCAAAGTGAAATTATCCATAGAAGTGATGCAAGATGGTATGAAGTCTATGAATGTTAAATAATTACTTGCTTCACTTGCAAAGCCATTGACTGCTGAGAATATAGAAATTTCTTATTTGAATACCCCTTGTTGTTAAACCAGAATAGTGCTGAACACAGAGGGGCTTAATAAACATATACTGGATAAATGAGTTCTGAACTTGGACTAAATATATCTCTCTCATCCACAGTGCCCACCGAAGATTCCTATTTTACCAGCTCCAGAGTGGGAGGCAAACGGGGAATTATCAGGGAACTTTCTGTCTCCTTACAAGGACCAGAAGATAATACTCTGCTGTTTGAATCAAGGTTTGAGAGTGGGAACCTGCAGAAAGCTGTCAGAGTGTGAGTAACAGAGAGGAATTTCCCAAAGGGATGATGACTGAAATGACTGAGAAGTGTCTTCAGGAATCATGTCAAGGAGTCACGGGTGTTTTTGTAAAAGAGAAAAGTGATGAGAGATGATTGTGAGGACGGTGAAGAAGGCTGAAATATTTGTGACTCGTATTTTCCTCCCAAAAAAAAAAAATTATCCAAACTGTTTTTTCTACTTCTAAAAGAAATCAGTGCTCATTTGAAATTTGCTTTATGGACCTGAAATAGACTGTTAGATATTTATCCAGCAAACAAGCCCTTTTTCAAGATCGACAGAGGGTTGCAGTTCGGGGTCTTCAGCCACAGGGAGCCGTGACAGTCCTGTGGTGCAAGGGAGGGGGGACACTTTAACTAGAAGGAAGCTGGGAGGCTTTAGTAAACGAAAGGTTCGTAGCTTTTCATTGGCTGCGTCTTTACCAGGAAGGAAAGAGTCCTTCCTGTTGGGCTCCACCATCATTGCAGGGCTGGAGTGCTCCCCCTTCTGGTTTCTCAGTTCTCTTTAATTAGGGTTTCTGCTCATTAACTTGTTACAGTCGTAGTAAAATTCTTGTTGTTGTTTAGTTGCTAGCCCGCCAGGCTCCTCTGTCCATGGGATTCTCCAGGCAAAAAGACTGAAGTGGGTTGCCATTTCCTTCTTCAGGGATCTTCCCAACCCAGGGATCAAACCCACATCTCTTATGTTAGCAGGTGGATTTTTTACCGCTGGACCACCAAGGAGGCTCCTTAATAAATACCTAACATAAAAAGTTGAAGTCCTATAATCATACCTCCCAGATGCAGCGACTGTTTATATGTATTAATTTTTGTGTATATAGATTAACTTTTTTCTCTCTCGATAGATGTAATATATACAGATTACATGTTTTAAAGAATAGTATGCATACTGTTTTTTTAAATACCTACTGTTTTGCATACAGCTTTTTTCTGCTTAATAAATTTTAGATGTTTTCTTATGGCCATACCACATATGTATCTCCTTATTTTTAATAGCTCATATTGTCCTATCGTATGGACACTCTATACCTTATTCACCTTTTCCCCAGCTGATGGGAAATGAAGATGTTTACAGTTTTCAGCTTCATGAACAAACACCCTTATGCACCCATACTCTTAAGTGTTGGTGGCGGCGTGAGACCGATCCTAGACCTAGAATCGCTGGGTCAGGGTTTGGTCACTTCGGTAGTGCTAGTTTTTGTCCAGTTGTCCTCGCAACATGATTTTGATTTCAGTCCCCATTAGCAGTATGTGAGAGTGCCTGTTTCCCAGCTCTGGAATGCCAATGAGATGGAGGCGGAAGGGACATCCTATTTTAGTTCATACTCCATGAGTTATGCTTGTGGATGAGTATCTTTCCATGATATCTGGCATTTGTGTTTTGTCTTCTGCAAGTTCAACAAGGTGAAGGCTTTCCAGAAATGTCCCCTCATCTTCAAATAAGTAAGATATAAAGATGGCACAGAGGGCCTACAGGTCTCTTCCACAGAGATGATGTCCAGAATGTAGCTGACATGTGGCACTGGCTCTGGCTGTTGAGGGCATTTCAGAGAGAGGGGCTGAAGTAGTCAGAAACTGCTCTTGGGTACTCCTGAGAGATACCAAGGAGCCCACGGCGCCCCCAGCACGCTGCGCGGCACTGTCAGTTTTGAGGCTCTTCCTATCCCACTCCGAATCAGTTTTCTTTCCCCAAGTTCCTGCTAGCCTGATACATGAGTTGGAAAACTAGGGAAAACAGAAAATAAATGTTTGATATAGCAGGCTTCTCTGTTATAGTAAGATCTGTTTTTCAGGAGAAAACTGTGTCTGTTTTTTGAGGGGCGGGCGGAGTTATGGAGATATGCCTCTGTGTTCTCTATTACAGAAGCACCTATGAGTATGAACTCACCTTGCGCACTGACCTCTACACAAATAAGCACACTCAGTGGTTTTATTTTCGAGTTCAGAACACCAGAAAAGATGTCACCTATCGCTTCACCATTGTCAACTTGCTAAAAGCCAAGAGCCTCTATGCCATAGGGATGAAGCCGCTCATGTACTCCCAGTTGGATGCCAGCACCCACAGCATTGGCTGGAGGAGAGAAGGAAATGAAATCAAGTACTACAGGAACAACACGGATGATGGGCAGCAGCCCTTTTACTGTCTCACATGGACCATCGAGTTTCCACACGACCAGGACACTTGCTTCTTTGCACACTTCTACCCGTACACGTACAGTGACCTGCAGTGCTTCCTCCTGTCGGTGGCAAACAGCCCCCTCAAATCTCAGTTCTGCAAACTCCGGACCTTATGTAGGAGCCTAGCAGGAAACACCGTCTACCTGCTCACCATCACCAACCCAGCCCGGACCCCTCAAGAGGCAGCTGCAAAGAAAGCTGTGGTCTTGACGGCCCGAGTGCACCCCGGGGAAAGTAATGGCTCCTGGGTTATGAAAGGCTTTTTGGACTTCATCCTGAGCAACTCCCCAGATGCTCAGCTCCTCAGAGATATCTTTATCTTCAAAGTGGTCCCCATGCTAAATCCAGACGGAGTGATCGTGGGGAATTATCGGTGTTCGCTGGCTGGAAGGGACTTGAACAGGCATTATAGAACCATTTTGAAGGAGTCTTTCCCGTGCATCTGGCACACCAGGAACATGATCAAGAGGTGAGGCTTCTCTCTGTTGGTATTACACTGTCAATGCTGTCTGAGGTGTGGGACCTTCTCCGATGGCACAGGAGTCAGGGATGGCTTTGGGGACAGTCTCTAACATTCTCTTTGCAGCCACGTGGGCTTGTTAGTTTTCACACTTTTAAGTCATGTCTTGTCTTTGGATTGAAACTAAACATGTGGTATTTCACTAGAGATGTTTCACTTATAAGTGAAATGACTGACTGTAAAAGGTCAAAAGTCAGGGAGTCCGTAGGTCTTCGTGATGAGACTTGTGTAACAGTAATAATGGCACCTGGCCGTTAGTCAGTTCTTGTGTACCACAGGCGGTAGTCTCAGGGCTTCCCACATGACCCGTTTAATCTCACATTCGCCCTGTGAGGGGGGCGCAGCCGATGTCCCCATTTTATACATGACGAGGCAATTAAGGGCCAGAAAAGTTAAGAAACTTGCCCAGGGTCGTTCAGCTAGTTCTCTGGTTGCAGAGTCTGAATTCCTTGTTATCCTCTTAGAAAGAAAGAGTAATAAATCAGTTTGCATTTTCTAAGCCAATGTAAAAGTAGTTGAAGACTAGTGATATAACAGCACCCACCTTGAAGGAGCTCCCGTTTCACTGGACCTGAGATCACAGCGCAGAAGGACGCGTGGGCTCGTGCGCCTTCTCACTGCACGTGTGGGAGTGGCCGAGGGTGGCTCTGGGTCGATGGGCAGAGTGGCTAAGAGCGTATATTGGAGTTGGGCAGGCCTGGCTCTGAGACCTGGTTTTACTCCTGACTGCCTCCGTGACCGTGGAAGCCTCAGTTTCCTAATCTGCAGAGTGGGGATAAGGATGCCTGCCTTGGGTGGTTACTGTGAGGCTTAAATGAGATGACCCATGTCATCTGCTTAGCACCGTCCCCTGCATGTTGTAGCTTGTGGCCTTGTTACCATCATCACAGAGAAGGTGACTGTGTTTGGAAGATTGCATAGGTGTCCTGGTCATCCAGAGACAAGAGCTGAGTCTTACAGGAGCTAACCTGGAATGTCAGAAGCCAAGGCTGTCTTTGGCTCTTTCCCCTCTCTGCCTGTCTCCCTCTCTCCACAGGTCTGCACCACGGTGGGCTTGCTTTCAGTGGGTTTTCTCCTCGCCTTCCACAAGACTTGCCCGTCTCTGCTTTCCATGGTTGGCAGGGCAAAGGGTGCTGGAGACACGTTTCCATCAGGGATGAGGTTGGGGGTCCTTTGAAGGTCATTAGGGGCTGAAATTTTTTAGGAGGGAAAGTATCAACACATACTTTAGGAAGAGACTCCAAGGGACCCTTGACTATTCTCATGCCTTTGTATACCCACTGAGTCCTTTGTTTGCACCCCCCCATAGACTTCTTGAAGAAAGGGAGGTTCTCTTGTATTGTGATTTCCATGGCCACAGCCGTAAAAATAACATCTTCCTGTATGGTTGCAATAACACCAGTCGCCAGTTCTGGCTTCATGAGCGAGTCTTTCCTTTAATGTTAAGCAAAAATGCACCAGATAAGGTAAGCACGGAAGGTAACTTTCTGCCCGCTGACTAAGGGAGGATAGCTCATCCATTCCTACCCGCGGTGTCTGGCTTGCCACTTCGTTGCTCTTCATTATCTTGGGTAAATCCCAGAAAGCCGGACTCCAAGACCTAAGAAAAGTGTGGCTTTAAGAATAACCCTGTGTTCATCAACCAATGAAAAGTAAAATTGTAGGATATCCACCCAGTGGGGTGCTATTTGACAGTAAAAAGAACTGAGCAGCAATGCGCTCGGACTCAGATGAACCTTGAAAACATTATGCTAAGAAAGAAGCCAGAGACAAAGGCCACATATTATCTGATTCTGTCCTAGGAAATATTCAGGAAAGGCAAATCTATAGAGACAGAAAGTGGCTTAGTGATTGCCTCAGGCTGATGGGGAGAGGGTGGCATGGGGAGTGACAGCTAACGATGAGTCCTGGGTTTCTTTTTGGGGTAATGAAAATATCCTAAACTTAGGTTGTGGTAATGGTTACACAGCTCTGTGAATCTATTTAAGCCACTGAATTGTGTACTTTAAATGTGTGCATTGTATCGTGTGTGAATATTTCCATAAAGATGATTTATTTTTTAATTGCTATTGGCTGCTTAGCCCTGGGTGTAAGTTCAAACTCTTAGTAGGTAGAATTCTCTACCATCTTTCATCCTGTGGCTGGCAATGGAAGAAGGGATTGAAAGACAAGCAAAACGCTCATGTTATATGAGCCTCTACAGAAACATTTATGTAATACAAGATCACAAATAACTGTCAGACACTGCTGCTGCCGCCGAGTCGCTTCAGTCGTGTCCGACTCTGTGCGACCCCGCAGACGGCACCAGGCTCCCCCGTCCCGGGGACTCTCCAGGCAAGAACACTGGAGTGGGCTGCCATTGCCTTCTCCAGTGCATGAAAGTGGAAAGGGAAAGTGAAGCCGCTCAGCCGTGGCCAACTCTGCGACCCCATGGCCTGCAGCCCACCAGGCTCTGCCATCCATAGGATTTTCCAGGCAAGAGTACTGGAGTGGGGTGCCATTGCCTTCTCCGTGTAAGACACTAGAGGACTAATAACAAAAATTTAAAAGTCTTTAGTAGTTGGTTGAGTAACAGCTCTGTGACAGTTGTATCTGCACTGATTTAAAACTTGGTTTTCAACATCATAAGTAGATTCACAAAGTGTAACTGGCATTGGAAAGAAGAAGTTAGATTGGGTTTAGAAAAGTATTTAAATGACAGTGCAAATTTTTCTCACATAAAGATATGAGACAAGGACTTCCTTGGTGGTCCTGTGGTTGAAAGTCCACACTTCCATTGCAGGGGGCGAGGGTTTGATCCCTGATCAAGGAACTAGGATCCTGCATGCTTCACGGTGCAGCCAAAATAAATAGAATAGGAATTAAAATGGCCCTTTAAAAATAATTAGTCCTGAAAAAATCAAACGAGAAAAAACATAGGACAAAGGAATACCCTGGGGGTCCAGTGGTTAGGACTTGGCTCTTTCACTGCTGTAGCCTGGGTTCAGTCCCTGGTCAGGGAACTAAGATCCCACAAGCTGTGCAGTGTGGCTGGAAAAAATACAAATAGAACAAATATTTTATATCTGCTACTTATTTGTTAAAAAAGAAAAAGGAAGCTTTTCTTCCTTCTTCCCTGTTTCCCTCCCTTCCTCCACTCTTCCTTTTCTTTTCTTAATCTTTCTATCTTTTCCAGGAATCTCATTAGATGAAATCGCATCCAGAAACCAGTGTCTAAAATTTGAACAAACTCTTTGGCCAACCCAGTATATGTTTACAAATTCCAAATAAGGAGTGATCGTGAAATTCAGTGGGGGCCATTGAACTCCAGGCCAAGGACATCAGTGCTAGGAGATGGGAGAGTCTGGGCAGAGGTCACAGGGGTCGTGTCCGACTCTTTGCGACCCCTCCCATGGACTGTAGCCCACCAGGCTCCTCCATCCATGGGAGTCTCCCGGCAAGAACACTGGAGTGGGTTGCCATTTCCTTCTCCAGGGGATCTTCCCAACCCAGGGATCGAACCCAGGTCTCCTGCATTAGCAGGCAGACGCTTTAACCTCTGAGCCATGAGTTCAGATCATAGGGGTGAGGGACACACAAATCATAGAGGATAAGGGCTCTAGGTCCAAGGGCTCAAGGTGGGGAGGGGTAGAAAATAAATCTCAGGCTGCCAGGTATCTTGAATACTAAAGTAAGCCAGCATTCCCAAACAGGTGTTGAAGGAACCCTAGTCGTACAGAATGTCCCTGGGGAAGGTGGGAAAGGAAAGGAGGAGCTCATAGGCAAGGAAAACCCAAATCCACTCTCTCCCTAGAGAGACGCACAGCCCACAGTGACACGTTAGATGAGTTTAGATGAGAAGGCTGCAGAGAAGGCCTGCTTAACTGGGTTGCACCTTCATCTCCCCGACCACCGCGACTGCAGAACTCACTTTTCCCGCTGTAATATCTGTGACGCCCCTTGGTATTTTATGGAGCGTATGTTAGAAACTAACAGATCCTTCCCTTTTTTTAAACCGTATTAGTGAATTTTAGACATGTTACATTTGCCAGTTTATGATTAACAGAGGGTTTGGATTTCTCTTTAGTTCTCTTTTCACAGTTGTAACTTTAAAGTCCGAAAGTGCAAAGAAGGAACAGGACGGGTTGTGATGTGGCGGATGGGCATCCTGAACAGCTACACCATGGAGTCTACGTTCGGCGGGTCCACCCTAGGTAAGCTGTCTTCCGCAGATCACAGGCCAGTGTGGCAAGAGGAAGCCAAGCCAGGCACTGGCGAGGTGAAGCCCTTTGAATGTTGGGGAGATAGTTGACCTAGAAGATTTTCTTGTCTGTGCCTTAATGCTGAATTTGAGAACCCAAAATACAAGTGTGAACCATCATACCGATGGGGCAGTATAGCACAGTGGGTGCTCCGGGCCTGGGAATACGGCAGGGCTGAGTTTGGGTTTCCTTTGCATGCATGCTCAGTCACTCAAGTCGTGCCTGACTGTGCGACTGCATGGTCTGTAGCCTGCCAGGCTCCTCTGCCCATGGGATTCTCCAGACGAGAATACGGGAGTGGGTTGCCCTTTCCTCCTCCAGGGGATCTCCCCGACCCAGGGATCAAGGGCACGGCTCCTGCATTGGCAGGCAGGTTCTCTACCACTGAGCCACCTGGGAAGCCCTTTGAATTTCCTTTAACTGATAGTAACATAGTACTTGTATTACAGGTACTACCTAATGAATAGTGTATGTAAAGCATTTGGCCTAGTGCTTATCACAAAGTAAAACCTCAGTAATGTAGGCAGCATGATTATAAACTGGATCATTGTCAAAGATTCTCCTGAAATGGACTAAGAGGGAGACCCTGACTGGAAGCATAGTATTCTAGAATCAGAGGTGGTATTTTTAATGAGATATTCATAAATTAGATTTGCATTTTCTCATGAAGACTTAATAAGAAGTCTTATGGATTTTTTTTGTCCCCAGGCAATAAAAGAGACACTCACTTTACTACTGAGGATCTGAAATCCCTGGGTTATCATGTCTGTGACACCCTTCTTGATTTCTGTGATCCTGACCGAACCAAGGTAAAAATGGGCTTTCAAGACGTGGCGATGTCACGGGGATCATCGTCACACGGGTCCAAAGTCAGCCCAGGGGGTGACAGGTGATCTTTATTTTCCTTCTCATATTTTTCTGAAGTTTTTATAATTAAAGAAAACCCCCAATCTGCTGCTCCCAGCTGACGGTAAGACCACGTACTTCCTTGGGAGTGGAGGCCGCGGCAGCACCTTCCGTGCATCTCCCTCCCCTCACTTCGGGCTTACCTGAACATCACCAGTGCCTACTTCCCTCCCTCCTGTTTCAGAAAATCAGGTGTCCTTTCTCTTCTCCAAAACTGTTCCTGTCTTTGGTGTACTTACCAGCCTCCCCTATGGTCTTGCTGAGGTCTTGCCTTATTAATTACCTCTTCTCTTTTCTGGGCCTGTTTGGTTTTTTTTTTTTCCTTTTCTTCTTCCTCTTAACTGCAGATGTTCTCAAGCTACCCCCATCCTAAATCACAAGCAGAGGCTTCCTTTGACCTTGTTTTTCTGGGAGCTTATTTCTATTTCCCTTTACTGTTCACCTTCTTAAAAGGGAGCCTGGACTCGTGGTCCCTAACTCACCTCTCATGCCCCCTCTGAAATGTCCACCCTGGGGACATGTGACACGCACCACTCTGGATGCAGCTGTACAATAAAAAATACTTAGAGGAGAACTGGACCTCAGCATAGGGCCTCTTAAATCAGATTTGCCAGAGGCCAAAATCTGAACAACCCCAGTCTAACTTTTCCTTCTTTGCTAATCAAATAATGAAGCAAATCCGACCTTTGCATTGTTTGAGAAGTTTATTATTAGCTATAACCAAGGGAATGGCTAAAGCAGTGTTTATTGACATTCTTCCCTAAAAATGCTTCTGCCTGTTCCCACAGCTCATGTAACTTATTGTTAACACACCTTTAGTAGGAGAGGCTACACTTTACTCATCCTTATGTCCCCAGCAATAAAGTGTATTTCAGCATATTTAGTATATGAATAAGTAAATGAATAATCAAGAATAGCTTTTTTTAAATTCCATAGTTCATGCAGTGTCTGGCAGAGCTTAAAGAGCTCTTACAACAGGAAATCCATAAGAAGTTCAAGGAACTTGGACAAGATATGGATTTAGAAAGAAGCTGGAGTGACATCTCTTTGTCTGACGTTGAATCCAGGTAACAAACTTTATTTCAAAGTAAAACCAGAGAGGTTCTATTTTTTCAAATTATTGTCTTGCTTGCTCTGCTTGCGTTGGTTTCGAACCTCAGATGCAAAGTATTGAGTAAAACCGTGGCACACTTAGATACACTTTGTTCTTTCAACAACTAGATACTAAGTGTCTGGTCTTTGTTAGCCTCTCTTCGAGGCTCTGGAAAGGGTTAGAGAGCCCTGATTTGTGTCCCTAAAGTAGTTCTGCTGACTCAGTCTCCCAGGAGTCTCTTCAGGAGCCTTAAAAACCAGACCATCAGGCCAGGGAGGGCGTCCCATCCTCCATCTCACCTCTTCCACTCTCCTGGAAGCCTCTGCCCAGCTCACAGGGACCACTGCGCCAAGGCCTCTCCACTTTCAGGCTCAAAAACAAAACGCCTCCTGCAAGTCAACTCCTGCACATCGGCCCGGTGGGCGCTGACTCAGAAGCATCCTGGCTGCATCCCAACAGGCTCAGCAGGGATACCCTGATGGGCTTAGTTAAGAATTGCGGGATCCAGTCTGCCGGCCTCAGCACCAGCCTGCACGCAGCTCTGTCCACTCACAGCGTTACACAGAGACGCGGGCTGCGTGTGCAGGCCCAGTGTACATACATGGTTCTAGACGTCTTCTGGGGCGTACTGCATCTAACGCTTCTATTCCCTTTGTTAATGTTTTGTGTTATCTCCAAAAGGGACTTCAGAGGCTATTATCTCGCGGCCTCGAAGGCTGCTCCTCGGACTGGAAAAGCCTTGTGAAAACAGGGGGCTGGGAATTGGGTGAGAGAAGCGGGGGCTTTCTTCCCGCTGCTTTGCTGCAGTGCCCCTATTGTGCGCTGGTGGGAGGGAGGGGAGCACGCACAGAATGAAAGGGCTGGGCAGAAGGGCTGGACGTGCTGGCCTCCTAAGGCATTCTCCATTGACGGAGGACGTGTTAGAGAGCACAGCTTTCAGTTCCCGCCAGCCACACCCCAGGAAAGGGGAAGGGAGAAAGGCCAGACTGTCTGAGTCCTCATCCATCCTCCCCTGTGAAGAGAGGGGTAGAGGGCGGTCTGTGGGGCTTCAGTCAAGACATTCATCTGAAACTTTCTGGGGCGGGGGGGCTTGGGGTGTTAAACATAATGCTCCTGATCTGCGACCTACAGATCTTTTGTTATTAGGTGTATCCATTTGTATTTTCAACACATTCTTAAAGAGGAACTTGTCACATCCTGACTAGACTGCACCCCAGAACAAGCCCTGCCACAGCCCCCTGCTGCTCGTTAAGAATCCCACAGCCTCTCACAGTCACTGCCAACGGCAGCTCTGTCCATCTGGCCAGCATTTCTTTTGCCACACGGGTCGTCTGTTTCCTGTGCCTGATGCACTGGCTGGCATGCAGGAGGCGTTCGCACTGAATGAGGGGAAGGGCCTGTCTTGATTTCTTAGTAATTGAAGCGCACAGTGTGGGCAAATAGCAGACCAGGCGTCCTCCCCGCGTGCCGCTGTTCTGGTCAGTGTTGCACTTCCTGGAAATTAATGACAGGTCTTTCCCTTTTCCTTTCCTTCTGGAAACAGCACCAGTGGTTCTGACAGCTCCCTCTCAGATGGCCTCCCCGTTCACCTACTGACCGTAGCAGATGAGGTGAGATTATAGAGACTCTGACAACCAGGAAGTAGCAGCCTAAAAACAAGCCTGACACGACTGAATAGTTTGGAGGAATTTTCAACTGTCCTAAGATCTGCAGTAAATATAGTAATAGCATCCTAACGGATTACCCTGCCCTGGAGTCCTTCTTTTTGTCCTTTGTAACTTTCTTCTTTAAAACCTAGAGAGGGACTCCACATATATTCCAAAATTAATAAAAAGTGAGGGGAAAGTGTTTAACTTAAAGTGAAAACCACGTTAAGAGAGGTTGTTAAAAACAACCCACACATTTTAAAAAGTGTTTAAAAGTGTTTTTGTTTACATGGTCTTAGGTAGTTTTCTATATTTCTATATCTTAAGTGATATTTTTGCCCTGTCTCTTCACAGACTGTTTTTTTTTACATAGATATTATAAGAGCTTTAGGGATAGCAAAATATTTGTTGTGGTTCACTATGCACTTGATTTCCTAGTTGCATTAAGAAATATCTTCATCCTAGGGTGAATCCAAGGCTATGTCAGAGGAGCCAGCCATATCAGACTAGACCCTACAATTTCTTCGGCTAGATTTACAGCCGCATCAGTATAAGCTTCACTACACCATGGGTTCCTGGAAAATTAGTGCCCAGCTTCATTAGCTTGATTATTGGAGCTCCCTGTGGTAACAAACAAACTGTGTCAGTTGATCACACAGCGAGTAGTCAGGATTGTCTGTACTTGCCAATACTGCCTTGAGTAATGTGCTTTCACGGTTTATATCACAGATACTTGGCTGTTGGTATAGGTGCCCCTTTGGCAGTGTATCTGTAATAGGGGGATTTGGGCGTGTGAAGTGGGGAGGGGTCTCTAGTAATGAGGTAACTGAACTGTTTTTTGGTTCTCCATACTGGGTTAGCAGTGACGTCTTGAGCGTTGTGTGAAGAGTGCTCCCTGTGGGTGGGTGTCTCTCTAGAACCCTCAATGGCTAATTTCTCTGTACTTTCTGAAATAGTTGAATCAGAAGAAGAAGATGTGTAAGAAGAAAAAAAAGCTACTTAAGTCGAGAAAACAGCGAAACAAACAGTATCAGAAAAATACTTTGATGCAGGACTCAAAGTTAACTGAAGATGCCCCAGTAAGAAAGCTCTGCTGCCTGTGTCTGCTGTCTGGTTAGACTGTTCCACAGCGGGTGCAAGACAGAGTTGAGGCTTACTCTAGACCAGAAAGGGAATGGGAAATGGGCCAGTATTGGAGGCATTTTCTATGTGGATTTCAGAGCTCTTACCCGGGTCCTCAAAAGCATTGATGCTTTTGAACTGTGGTGTTGGAGAAAGCTCTTGAGAGTCTCTTGGACTGCAAGGAGATCCAGCCAGTCCATCCTAAAGGAAATCAGTCCTGATGTTGAAGCTGAAACTCCAATACTTGGGTCACCTGATGGGAAGAGCTGACTCATTTGAAAAGACCCTGACGTTGGGAAGGATTGAAGGCGGGAGGAGAAGGGGACGACAGAGGATGAGATGGTTAGATGGCATCACCAACTCAATGGACATGAGTTTGAGTAAACTCCGGGAGTTGGTGATGGACAGGGAGGCCTGGCGTGCTGCAGTCCATGGGGTTGCAAAGAATCAGACATGACTGAGCAACTGAACTGAACTGATGACCTGGGTCCTCTGGACATCCCTGAGCAGATTTCAGCTTGGCCCTTGATGGACCTTCCAGCAAGTCCAGGAGTCCACCGACTTTGGATTTGCAGGGGAAGGAGGTAGTGACGGAAGAGTGGTGGGAAGAGCCAGCCCAGAGTTGTGGGCGGTAGAGATCGGGCCTGGTGCAGCCAAGGTCACTTGGCTACCTCCTTCCTGACTGCCACACCCACAGCACACCCCCTGCTCTCTAAAATGAAAGTGCCTTCAGAGGCAGGAGATTTGCTCTTGGGTGAATTGGGTCTGTTGTGAGTAGATTAATTGTAACAGAGCAACTGAACACTGTTCTCTTTGCAATCCTTCTAGGAAAGGGCAGGATTTCCTTCTACTTTGCAAAAGCATCCTGCCTTTTTCAGAACTATAGAGAATGCCAGTTCTTCAATGATGAAAAATGAAAAACCAAGATTGAATAAGGTATTATCTTTGCCTGACTTTTTTTTTTAACTCACTCATAGAAAATTTATTAAAACTTTTTTTGGTAATATATTTGAAGTATACACTGTGATTTTACACACACACACGTGCACACACACAACACACATGTATACACTGAGAAAGGATTGTCACTGTTTAGTTAATTGACACATCCATCACCTCGAATAATTACTTTTTTTCCTGAAAACTCTTAAGTTCTGGTTTCTCTGTTCTGTTCCATTTTTGGTCTTTGTCATGCAGTTGCTCTGATTTTTCCAATTAGTGCATTTCCCCCGCAGAGTGAAGAATGCCATTGCCCTCCGTCACCCTGCCAGTGCAGCTGGGAGCAGGGGGACATTAACGTTGGTGGGGACACTGACACTGCTTTGGATTGGACCCCAGTGGAGTCTGATATCACACGCTGGTGACTCGTGATTTTATACCCAAACCCTAAGAGCAGGCCTCTGGGCCCTCCATCTGCCACTCAACAGGCCCTACTGTGTGACCACTCCCTGCCGGGCCACCTCCTGAACGAGACACTCTGCCTGCCTCAGGGACCGTGGGGTCTGCTGGGGATTTTAACAAGTGAGCAGGGGGTTAGCGCCCTGAGGAGGAGGCGGTGGGAGACAGAAGAGACCGAGCCGACCACGTCTGTAGAGCTTTGGAGCGTGGCTACACCGCCCCCGAGTCTTCTGTGTGTAAGAGTTGGTTTGCGGACAGTAGTGGGCAGAGCACGCGCAGGACTCGCTTGTGCGGAGTGGGCCAGGGGGAGCGAAGGAGCCCCACGGGGGTACAGCGGAGAGCTCCCGTCCAGGTGCCAGCAGCAGGAGCGCCTTCAGTTAAGCCCAGCCCCACTGTGTGGTCTCCAGTGAGTTACTTAACGCCCCAGGGGCTGCATTCCTGCATCTAAAATGGTGGGGTCGTAGTGCCTGCTCCATGAGGTTGTCGAGAGCATTCTTCGTGGCACCATTCTTCATGGCACCACGCGTGAAGCGCCCCGCACATCGCAGGCATTCAGGAGTAATAGTTTCCTTCTTTTCTCTGAATTGCTGTATTTGCATTCTGCCTCTCTTTCAAAGTGAGAGTACATAACGAATCAACATGCATGAACAAAAAGTCCTCTGTGTGTTTTATACAATCGCACTTGTCCAAGTGGAAAATTTAGTGCGAATATGTTCCTTTATTTTAGTCCCAGTTAAATGGAAGCGGCAAAAGCACCTCCCTGGACCCAACCAATATGACCACCTTGATTTTGACCAGGAGTAAAGACAGAATACAGGTATTTCACCTAATGTGTGTGTGTGTGTGTGTGTGCACATACATATGCCCACAATTAATTTTGTTTGTTTCTCAAATGTATTATATGATCGGAGGGGGGTGATCCACAGTCCACACGGTGTCGCCTTGGCAGATTTGTTCCGTTAAGGTGAACGTCTCAGGTGGCTTGCCTCCTCGGGCTGCAAACACCTGACCAGCCCAGGGCACAGCCCACAGCTACCTCTGGCCTGAGGAAGCTCACCCAGGGCTGAACACTTGCCATAGCTAATTTCATTTTGCTTCCGTGAACATTTGTCAGGCAGCTACTATTTTGTAACTCATGGCAGCACTTCAGGTAAACAGTGGTCGTGAATGCAGCGCCCCTCAACCCAGGAGATGTTAACAGCAAATCGGGGTACAGTTGTGAGGGCTGTCTCTCATCCACTCACAGTGACCGTTCGGTACAGAGGTCTGTGAATGATTCACTTTTTTTTTTTTTTTGTCTTGATCAGATCTGCATTTTATTTTTTTATTTTTTTTTAATTTTTATTTATTTATTTATTTTTTAATTGTTTTTGCCATACAATGTCATGATATCACCATGGGTTTACATATGCTTCCCCTCCAGAACTCCCCTCCCTCCTCCCTCCCCCCCGGGAAATCTCGCAGCACCAGCCCCGAGCATCAGTCCTGGGCTGGCGATTGATTAGACATATGATAATTAACTTGTTTCAATGTCCTTCTCCCATATCACTTTTTTAAAAGAATAAGTTTGAATGAATTCATATTTATCCCTATAATAATGTCTCTCTTGCTCATTTGTACCTGTGTATCCTTTCCTTATTGTTTAGTCGCTAAGTTGCACCCAACTCTTTTGTGACCCCATGGACTGTAGCCCTCGAGGCTCCTGTGTCCATAGGATTTCCCAGGCAAGAATACTGGAGTGGGTTGCCATTTCCTACCCCAGGGGATCTTCCTGACCCAGAGATCGAACCTGTGTCTCCTGTATTGGCAGGTGCGTTCTTTACCGCTGATCCACCAGGGAAGCCCCATTCTTCCTTAGAGGGAGGAGGGAAAAATAGAGAAACAGCTGTGGAACAGTGGTTTCAAATAACCCTGGTTATGTCTCTGGGAAAGTGCTGCTTACATGTGTCCAGGTGGGGCAAAAATTGAAGACCACTGGATTACGGTAGTTAGAGGGCCCTGGTGGTAAAGAATCCGCCTGCCACTGCAGGAGACATTAGAGATGCGGGTTCGATCCCTGGGTCAGGAAGATCCCCTGGAGGAGGCCATGGCAACCCACTCCAGTATTCTTGCCTGGAGAATCCCATGGACGGAGGAGCCTGGTGGGCTAGATGAAGTCCATAGGGGTGCAGAGAGTCGGACACTACCGAAGGGACTTAGTATGCACAAGTGCACCAGGTGCAGAATGGATGGTTTTCTCAAGGCCAGATCCCTGCCATCTTCTCAAGTCTGCGGCTTGGAGATTCTGAGAAGGATGCTCTCATTCATCCGTCAGTATCTTTCGAAGACCCGACCACGGGGGCCCTGAGTGCTGCGCAACATGAGCCCTCGCTTAAGGCCATGGTCCTCTAGGAGGGGTGACAAGGTCGACAGTCCAACTACCGAGATATCGCAGAAACGGGGCAGTGAGAAGGGAGGTGCAGATAAAGTCAAGCCAGAGAGGCTTCTGTCCTGACACACTGGGGGGTGAGGAATGTCCCCTTTGCTCATACAGCGGCCATAGCCGGCTAAAGCCGTGTCCCACCACTGAAACACGCTAGTTAGGCCGTCACGTGTAAATTGGGATTCATTGAAACCCAGTAGCGGGGCTGAATGCCGTCCAAGCCTTGACTTCTATTTCATTTCTCTTTCAATTTCTAGTTTAATGTTTCTGTAACAGAGATGTAGGCATTTAACTTCCTTGGTATGTCAGATAAGAGTTTAAAAGCTCTGGGCAGTCTCCCACCTTGTAAATCAAGTTCTCTTTCTTAGTGTAATGTTTCTAAACAGCTTATAAAATGCAATCCCTGAGCTTCTCAGAGCAATTAAGATGTCACCTGTGGACCTTTCTTTGGCCGTCTTGGGGACCAGGGCAAATGCTTGATTCACCTCCGCCCTGTAACAGTGTCAGCTGCTGTGGTTTTTCAGGAGAAATGCAGCTACCTCTCACTAACTCCTTGTAACAGCAGCCCCAGTCCTAACTGTAACTTTAGGAATCGCACCACAAAGTGATTCAGCTCTTCTATCTTGTCTGCACAGAAAGAGAAGCCAGGATTTACAGTATCTTGCGATCCAAAGAGAAGCACCAACCCCAGCCAAGAGCCAGCTCCACCAGTGAAGCCAAGCTGGCCCAGGAACAGATATCCTGGCACAAAGGGGAGCCGCACGACCGCCGTGGCATACCCGTCCTTACACGTGTACACCTACCCGTAGCGTGCCTGGGCCAGGCACAGGCACGTCCTTGCTGCGCTTTGGCCGAGGCCCGCGCTGTGACCCCTTCGTTTGCTGTATCCTGCGTTGTGTGTCCGTCATGCGCCACCCTCACCCCGGGGCTTACACTGCGTGCAGAACCTCGGACGCACACCTCACGACTTAACTTATTTTTTCATGAAATGAAATTTTATTGTGGGGTATCCGGAAGCTCCACTTACCAGAAATTGAGGTGTGTGCTTATAAAAATACAACACAGGTATACCTCAGTTTGTATATTCTCTCTAAAATTATGTTCAAAGAAGCTTTAAAAGAGAAGACTATTTTAAACGTACTCTGGGAGTTTGCTATATTAAATAAAAAGTCTTGCGTCAGTGCTTCCTAGTGATGAACGATCGGTCAGGCTGCGGTATATCAGGTCTGTTCAGGGTGCGCTGTTCCCACACAGAGGAAAAAACTCATGCGTTACCTGGAAGTCAGTGTTGCATATATTATGCTCAGTGTGGTTATGTAAGTTTTTTAACCCACTGATTAAAGTTCTTTCTCTCCCACAAGTTATTCCCTTCGATTGGTTAACTGCATAATCTCGTGTGAATAGACGCTTCAGACTCTGTCCTCCGCAGGCACCGAGCCCCGACTGCCGACTGCGGCCTGTCCTGTCAACGTGCTGGAGTCGCGTCAAGAAGGGTCGCTCCAGTTCACGCCAGGCTTCCTGTTTTGTTGTGGTTTTTTATACAGGACTTTTCTTTTTTATTTATTTTCATTGCAGGCTAATTGCTTCACTTTGTTGTAGTGAGTTTTGCCAGACGTTGACATGAATCAGCCAGGGGTGTACATGTGTTCCCCATCAGGCTTCCTGTTTTGACTTTACCTGTTCCCTTTTACATCGGGTTGCAAGTTTCCTAGTATGTTTTGTGTCATCACTTTTGAGTCCTTTGAGCCACCACGACGACCTGGACGATTGGAGACTAGAACCCCGTGGTAACGTGTCTCGTTATAACCCCAGTGTGTGAGCCGTTTTTGTCTAAACGGCCGACTCTTACGTCACCTGTGTGTTTAAGTATTGTTGGCGGCCCAGGGTCTCTCTGGCCGCCTGGGCCGTCTCCAGTTGCAGAGAGCCGGGCCGCTCTCAGTGGGGCCCGCGGGCTTCTCGTCGCAGGGGCTCCTCCTGCTGCGGGGAAGGGCTCCAGGGCGCGCGGGCTCAGTAGTTGTGGCACCTGGGTGTCGTTGTCCTGAGGCACACGGGAACTTCCCAGACCAGGGACCGAACCCACGGCCCCTGCATTGGCAGGGGGACTCAACCACTGGACCACCAGGGAAGGCCAGGAGACTTTATTTTAAGAACTGTTCTAGGTTTGCAGAGAAATTGAAGATTTTTAGTACCAAGAGTTCCCATATACTGCTCACCTCCCCAAAACCCCTCACACACAGTGTGTGTGGGTTTTTAGGGGGAATATCTGCCCTTGCTCTTTACATAGGAGTTTTCAAATGGCCTTCTTCTATTCCACACCTTACACGCTGAAATGATCAGTCAACTAGTGAACATTCTATCTAGAAGTCACCCCAAGACAAACGCCACTTTTTGTTCCTAGAAGGATATCGTTAAAGGACAAGTCCCAAAACAAACTGCTCAGGGCAAACCTTGTTTGAAAGTTGTTCAGAAATACTTGTTTTTGTTTCAAATTATTTTGGAGGAAATTAAAAATTAATTTCTAGACAACTCTACACATGGGCATCACCAGATGGTCAACACCAAAATCAGATTGATTATATTCTTTACAGCCAAAGGTGGAGAATCTCTATACAGTCAGCAAAACAAGACCGGGACCTGACTGTGGCTCAGATCATGAACTCTTTGTTGCCAAATTCAGAGTTAAGTTGAAGAAAGTAGGGAAAGCCACTAGACCATTCCAAATATGACCTAAATCAAATCTGTTACAATTATACTGTGAAAGGGACAAATAAATTCAAGGGGTTAGGTCTGATAGAGTGCCTGAAGAACTATGGACAGAGGTTCATGACATTGTACAGGAGGCAGTAATCAAGACCATCCCAAGAAAAAAGAAATGCAAAAGGCAAAATGGTTGTCTAAGGAGGCCTTACAAGTATCTGAGGAAAGAAGAGAAGCTAAAGGCAAAGGAGAAAAGGAAAGATATACCCATTTGAATACAGAGTTCCGAAGAATAGCAAGGAGAGATAAGAAAGTCTTCCTCAGCGATCAATGCAAAGAAATAGAGGAAAACAAGAGAGTGGGAAATACTAGAGATCTCTTCAAGAAAATCAGAGATACTAAGGGAACATTTCATGCAAAGTTGGGCTCAATAAATGACAGAAATGGTATGGACCTAACAGAAGCAGAAGATACTAAGAAGAGGTGGCAAGAATACACAGGAGAACTGTACAAAAAAAAGATCTTCATGACCCAGATAATCACGATGGTGTGATCACTCACCTAGAGTCAGACATCTTGGAATGTGAAGTCAAGTGGGCCTTAGAAAGCATCACTATGAACATGATAGTGGAGGTGATGGAATTCCCGTTGAGCTATTTCAAATCCTAAAATATGATGCTGTGAAAGTGCTGCACTCAGTAAGCCAGCAAATTTGGAAAACTCAACAGTGGCCACAGGACTGGAAAAGGTCAGTTTTCATTCCAATCGTAAAGAAAGGCAATGCCAAAGAATGCTCAAACTACCGTACAATTGCACTCATCTCACACACTAGCAAAGTAATGCTCAGAATTCTCCAAGCCAGGGTTCAACAGTATATGAACCATGAACTTCCAGATGTTCAAGCTGGATTTAGAAAAGGCAGAGGAACCAGAGATCAAATTGCCAACATCCATTGGATCATCAAAACAAGAGTTCCAGAAAAACATCTACTTTATTGACTACACCAAAGCCTTTGACTGTGTGGATCACAACAAACTGTGGAAAATTCTCAAAGAGATGGGAATACCAGACCACCTGACCCACCTCCTAAGAAATCTGTATGCACGTCAAGAAGCAATAGTTAGAACTGGACATGAAATAACAGACTGGTTCCGAATTGGGAAAGGAGTACATCAAGGCTGTATCTTGTTACCCTGCTTATTTAAGTTATATACATAGTACATCAGGAGAAATGCCAGGCTGGATGAAGCACAAGCTGGAATCAAGATTGCTGGGAGAAATATCAGTAACCTCAGATACGCAGATGACACCAGCCTTATGGCAGAAAATGAAGAACTGAAGAGCCTCTTGATGAAAGTGAAAGAGGAGAGTGAAAAAGTTGGCTTAAAGCTCAGCATTCAGAAAACGAAGATCATGGCATCTGGTCCCATCACTTCATGGCAGATAGATGGGGAAACAGTGGAAACAGTCAGAGGCTTTGTCTTTGGGGGCTCCAAAATCACTGCAGATGGCGACAGCAGCGATGACATTAAAAGACGCTTACTCCTTGGAAGAAAAGCTATGACCCAACCTAGACATCATATTAAAAAGCAGAGATACTGCTTTGCTAACAAACGTCCATCTAGTCAAGGCTATGGTTTTCCAGTGGTCATGTATGGATGTGAGAGTTGGGCTATAAAGAAAGTTGAGCACTGAAGAATTGATGCTTTTGAACTGTGGTGTTGGAGAAGACCCTTGAGAGTCCCTTGGACTGCAAGGAGATCCAACCAGTCATCCTAAAGGAGATCAGTCCTGGGTGTTCATTGGAAGGACTGATGCTGAAGGTGAAGCTCCAATACTTTGGCCACCTGATGTGAAGAACTAACTCACTGAAAAAGACCCTGATGCTAGGAAAGATTGAAGACAGGAGGAGGAGACGGGGACGACAGAGGATGAGATGGTTGGATGGCATCACCGACTCAATGGACATGGGTTTGGGCAAAGGGAAGAAGCCTGTCTGTCTGCAGCATACACAGTCCCTGTGGGGCGTGCTGGCGTGCTGCAGTCCATGGGGCCCCAAAGGGTCGGACATGACTGAGCGACTGAACTGAACTGACAGAATTGTTAAAAAAGCACCCCCATATGATATTTTTGGAATAAAAAATCAGAATACATGATCAGATTTTTAGAAGTGCTTTTTGAGAGTGAAAAGCTTCCTGAGAGCTGTGGTTTGGCTGCTGAGATACCAAAGGAGCAGAAAGGAGAGAATCCCATGTAATCCAGGCACAGCATCCGCATCCGATAATTGTCAAACGGCCGTGACAGTTCAGTGCTGGGCCCCGCCCAGCCCACAGTCAGCTCCGGAAAGGAGTAGCTACTTGTTTTCTTGCTAAAACATGAAGTAACCAAATAAACTTTATTATTGAAATGAAAAAAAGAGAAGCAAAGAGAGGCAAATCTTCCTGCTTAGATTAAGAGAAAGTGCCCTGCGGGGAATGTGCATGCTGCAGCAGCTAAGCCACCGTGCCTGTCATCTCTGCTTCTGCTTTTGATAGGGGGCCGGGAGAGAGGCCTGGGAAGACACTGTGAGATGGCAAGCAGGCAGTTAGTTCTGTGTGAATATGGTATCTCAGGGGGCGGGAGAAACAGCTCAAAGCACCTTGAACCCTAAGAGTGGACCTTGAGAATTGAAATGAGAGGAAAGTCGAGACATAGCGTTTTAATTGGGTCAGAGAACAAGAATGACTTTGCTGAACATAAAGGAGTTATCCTCCAATTTAAAAAAAAGAAGGAAAAAAAGGCCCACCCTGGACAGTCGTAAACAAAGGTGAAGGATACGGGGGAAAATAATACTGTGCTTTATACTTGGTTTTCTTTTTAGTTATTTCATGCTTTTTGAGTATACTTTTTCTTTATAAACTGAATGCAGAGTCAGTAACAGGTAGTTTTTCCAAGATTTAAATTGGATTTCAGGTGAACAGGCGTTCTTTAGAAGCCCCGCTTTCTGGACCGTGTCACAGCTGAGCCCCTGCCGCCATCCATGGCAGCATGCCCCTTTCTGTTTTGGGGACGTGACGACGTCGGTAGCAGTCTCATGAGGTAAGGTGACCTCAGTGACCATCACTCTGCTCTTTAGAAGCTTCCTGATGGACCGTGAAACACTGCAGCTCGGTACAGACAGAAGAGTTCCCTCGAAAGCAAGAATTCTAGGTACTTTCTCCAGTTGTCATTTTTCAAGTACAAGGCAGTGGTAAGGACTCGGAGTTTTCACCGCTAGGGTCCAAGTGCAGTCCCCCGGGGGGACTGTAAGCCGTGTGGTGCGGCCCAAATAAAGTGCAAGAATTTGAGAAATCTGGCACCCAGACACACTGAAACCACCCTTGATCACTGGTTTGCTATGTGGTCACCAGATTTTTTATTTTTTGGCCGTGCAGCATGTGGAATCTTGGTTCCCCAACCAAGGACGGAACCCACGCCCCCCCACAGCGGAAGCACAGGGTCTTAACCCCTGGAGCACCGGGGAGTCCCTGCTGTCACCAGATGGGATCCCAGCTATTGACAAAAATGTCACACAAAAGGCTCTGCTTTGTGGAAATAGAAGTGCTAACTTCTGGTTTTCCAGGCTACTCTCTCAGACTAGTTCTGCCTTAATTACCTAGAATAGCAGTGATGTTCCCAGAGCACAGAGACTTGGCACCTTCTGCACAGGATGCCTCTGAAGCTGCCAAGCCTCCTCTGTCCTGTGTAAATAATGAAGATAAACCTGTATAGCCTGGCCTGGCTTAATTGAACTCCATCTCACCAGTGACATCTCTGTGCATTCCTAATGGAATCTTCCCAAGGAAGGTGAGCTCATCTCTGAATGCCTCCCGAGGTCTGACAACTTTACTCCTTTGCCTCATCCTGATGCCACCTGATCAGCTAAAAAGAAGCTTGGATTTTATTTTCCCCTGGAAGTGTTTCACCTTGCCTCTGTGCAGCTGAGTTGTGTGGTCTCTGAGAAACACGCTTTCTTGTGCGTTTAGATTCAGAAAGGTATTATTAATTAGTATGTTTATAGACCAAGCCCTACTGACAAAGTGCATCACATGTCCAGAGTAGTTCTTGCTTAGGAAGGGTCAAAAGAAAGGAAGACCCTTAAGAATAGGGAAAGAAAGACTGCGCCATGAAAATGCCAGCTTCCTGTTGGCACTGCTACCCTGAGACATGGTCTCTTCCCCCAAATTCTTTGATCAGAAAGAATGCACTGGGCAGTGACTAGGGAACTACAGAGAGGGTGGCGGTAGGTCAGACTCCACTCCTGTGCTCCAGTCCAGGGGGGACGAGACCCGTGAACCCAAACGAGCCCGTCGGTAAGACGTTCTGCTGTAGCTCTAGAACGCTGTCATGGGTTAGAGGGAGCCCCTAACTGAAACGTCAGGGAGCTGGGCTTGAATCCCACCAGGCTGGGGGTGAGGGGTGCACTGCCTAACAGCTCTGGACCTCCGTTCTCTGACCCGAGAAGTGAAGTGATGGTCCAAGTGAAGTGATCCCTCAGGTCCCTTCATTTTTTACCAAATCACAGTCGTTTGAATGCTTCTCCCAGCTGTCGATCAGGGACTGCAATAAGGTGCCTGAAACAACGTCCCTCTTTGGCCTGGGCCAGCTGGACCCTCTCTCACAGCCTCTGGTCCTTGGGGAAACAAAGACACTTTGGTTGCTCTAAGGAGGTCCCCCCCATTTTGTCCCCACCAAGTCTGGCACAAGCCATCTCTCCCACAAGTCCCCTGAACCATTGGATTCGGTGACCGGAAATCAGTAAACACCTTCTCAGCTGAACTCAAACTCCAGCCACTCCCCCCCCACCTCCCGCCCTCTCTGTCTCTGCTCCTCTTTCTCCCCCATGCAGCCCGGAGCCCAGGCTGCATTACATCAACCCCTCTCTTGCCAGCGCACCAGACTCCTCACCCCCCATCCTTCTGCACATCCACCTGGTAGTTCCCCAGCTCCGGATCCTTCCAGCACCGCCCCCCCCACCCCGACCATCTGTCTTCTCTACTCCTACACCCAGGCTGCCAAACTGGCTGCAGGAAAACCAGCATCAAGTGCTCCGGGGCCCCTGCTCATGCGTCTCCTCCAGCCTCGGAAGTGTGTCCTCTGCTTCTGAAGCTGAAGTGCTCTTTCCCTTACTCCTCCATGGCTATTTCATACCTCCTCCCTTTCCTCAAGTGCCCTGCCCCATTCCAGCAAACAATCTTTTTTTTTTAAGTAATTTTTTAAAAATTTTATTAATTTGACTGTGCTGGGTCTTCATTGCTGTGCAGGCTTTTCTCTAGCTGCGGAGAGCTGGGACTACTCTCTAGCTGCGGTGTGTGGGCTTCTCATTGCACTGGTTTCTCTTCTTGTGGAGCACAGGCTCTGGGGTGCTTGGGCTTCAGCAGCCGTGGCTCCCAGCTCTGTGGCACAGGCTCAGCAGCCGTGGCTCCTGGCTCTAGGGCACAGGCTCAGCAGTCGCGGCACAAATCCGAGATGAGTAGCCTGGAACATTTTGTTATGCCAAAACGTAAGAAAGCACTTAAAACATTACTAATATTAGGAGGCATTTCACAAGAGAAAGGAGCCAGCTTGCAAGGGCTGCCACCAGCCAAATCTGGGATATTGGGTGGCGGTGGTGGTGGTCAGTCAGTAAGTCTTATCCGACTCCACAGTCCCATGGACTGCAGCATGCCAGGCTTCCCTGTCCTTCACTATCTCCCAGAGTTTGCTCAGATTCATGGCCATGTGTGGGATATTAGGTACCAAAATGGTTGAGGACATTTATAAATGATAATCGATTAGAAAAATCAAGAATCAGTGATTTCATATTAATGAGAAAGGGAGAGAGAAAGAAAGTATTGGGTTGCCAAAAAGTTTGTTCAAGTTTTTCTGTATCTTAGGGAAAAACCGGAATGATCTTTTTGACCAGCCCAGTAGAGTGAATGCTAAGAGTCAACCAGTGAGTACGGATGGAGTGCTGGAGTTGGGACCAATGTTGCCCAACCACCGAAGTAAATGGGCCAGGCAAGAATCATCAGTGGAGGCCCAACTTAGAGGGAAATTTGAGGGGCAGGGTATGTGCATGGGTTCAAAGTCTCCACGGCTAAATCTGGCCTCCACCCAAACTTTGGCAGAGAGGCCAAGGTGAGCTTGTTACAAGGCCGTAGGATCGTGTTGGTCCCCTTGCAGGGGCCCATCTCTGACCTGGCCCTTCTGCCCCCTCAGCCTCCCTCTGATTCTCTCGGAACATTAACTGCCTCCCCAGATCCCTCCATACCACCCCCTCACCTTACTACTTAGCAAACACCTGTCATCTTTCAAGACCAACTCAAATAGTAGCTTACCCTGCAAAACTGTTTTGATGCTGTTTTGCAGGCAGAGCTTGCTAGTCTTTCCTTCACCTCCTGGAGACGCTGACCTCTGCACCTGAAACACTTCACTGTACCTCTTTGTTTACTCAGCTGCCTTTCCCAACTAGAATGATTTCAACCACCGCCCACAAGAGGAAAAACACATTTCAAACAAAACAGTTATTACTTCTACAATCACTCCAGACGTGGGGCAGCTCCAGGAGGGCTTAATTTATTTAGCAGCTCATCGGCACCATCAAAGATCCAGGCCTTCCCGTCTTCCTTCTGTCACCTTTGATGCCAACTTTGTCCTCAAGCTAATTCTGCCCTATAGTTGTATGGCTGTAGCAAATTCAGGCAAACCACCAGACCCAAAAACACCCAGTGAAAGAACCTCTGTCCCTGGATGTCTTTCTTTCTTTTAAAAAAAAATTTTTATTTACCTATTTATTTTTGGCTGCGCTAGCTGAGCGACAGAATAATTGATGCTTTTGAACTGTGGTGCTGGAGAAGACTGTTGAGAGTCCCTTGGACTGCAAGGAGATCCAACTAGTCCACTCTAAAGGACATCAGTCCTG
Source organism: Antilocapra americana (assembly GCA_007570785.1). Taxonomy (NCBI): domain Eukaryota; kingdom Metazoa; phylum Chordata; class Mammalia; order Artiodactyla; family Antilocapridae; genus Antilocapra; species Antilocapra americana. The sequence goes on along the minus strand of ML663010.1, from coordinate 20,651,857 downwards.
AGTGTTCATTGGAAGGACTGATGTTGAAGCTGAAACACCAATACTTTGGCCACCTGATGCGAAGAGCTGACTCATTGGAAAAGACCCTGATGCTGGGAAAGATTGAGGGCAGGAGGAAAAGGGGATGACAGAGGATGAGATGGCTGGATGGCATCACCGACTCGATGGACGTGAGTTTGAGTAAGCTCCGGGGTGTTGGTGCTGGTGTTAGACAGCGGGGCCTGGCGTGCTGCAGTCCAGGGGGTGGCGAAGAGTTGGACATGACGGGGCACCTGAACTGAACTGAACTGAGGTCTTTGTCGCTGCGTGCGGGCTTCCTCTAGTTGTGGCTTGAGGGCTCTAGAGCGTGGACTCAGGAGTTGTGGTGTGTACAGGGCTTAGCTGCCTCACGGCATGTGGAATCTTCCTAGCCCAGGGATTGAAACTAGGTCCCCGGCACTGGCAGGCAGATTCTTAACCACTGGACCACCAGGGAAGTCCTAAAATAACCATTTTATTTTGGACTAATTTTTAATTTACAGAAAAGTCACCACTGTAGAGTTCCCCTACAACCCCTCACTCGGCTTCAGTTTCCCCTAATGCTACCGGACATCACAGCCAACGAAATATTGGTACCTTGCTATGGCCTGAAATCCCATGGACGGAGGAGCCTGGCGGGCTGCAGTCCACGGGGTCACTAGGAGTCAGGAGTCGGACAGACTGAGCAACTTCACTTTCACTTTTCACTCTCATGCATTGGAGAAGGCAATGGCAACCCACTCCAGTGTTCTTGCCTGGAGAATCCCAGGGACAGCGGAGCCTGGTGGGCTGCTGTCTGAGGGGTCGCACAGAGTCGGACACGACTGAGCGGCTTAGCAGCAGCAGCAGCAGCTCTGGCCTGAACTCCAGACTTCACTGGAGTGTCACCAGCTTTCCCTTTGGTGTCCTCTTTCTGTTCCAGGATACAGTCCAGACGTTACACTGCTTTCGCTGTCCCATCTCCACAGTCTACTTGGGTCTATGACCCTTTTCCAGTCTTTCCTTATTTTTCACGATTTTGACAGTTTTGAAGAATACCAGTTAGCTATTTTGTAGAATGATTCCTCCGATTGGGTTGACCTAAAGTTTTTCTTGTAATTTGACTGGGGTTATGGGTGTTTGGCTTCTCTGGTAGCTCACATGGTAAAGAATCCGCCTGCAATGCATGAAATCCCGGTTTGATTCCTGGGTCCGGAAGATCCCCTAGAGAAGGGATAGGCTATTGAAGCTGAAACTCCAATACTTTGGCTACCTCATGCGAAGAGTTAACTCACTGGAAAAGACCCTGATGCTAGGAAGGATTGGGGGCAGGAGGAGAAGGGGAAAACAGAGGATGAAATGGCTGGATGGCATCACCGACTCAATGGACATGGGTTTGGGTGGACTCCGGGAGTTGGTGATGGACAGGGAGACCTGGCGGGCTGTGGTTTATGGGATCGAAAAGAGTCAGACACGACTGAGTGACTGAGCTGATACCGATACTGATACCCATTCCAGTATCCTTGGGCTTCCCCGGTGGCTCAGCTGGTAAAGAATCCACATGCAGTGCAGGAGTCCTGGGTTCTATCTCTGGATTGGGAAGATCCCCTGGAGAAGGGAAAGGCTACCCACTCCAGTATTCTGGTCCGGAGAATTCTGTGGACTATACACAGTCCTCAGGGTCACAAAGAGTCGGACAGGACTGAGACTTTCACTTTACTGGGATTTTGGAAAGAATGCCATAGAGGTGAAGTGCCCTTCTCATCATGTTACGTCAGTAACACTTGCGGCCGGCGTGACATCACTGGTGATGGCTGGGAAAGCCTTCCCAAAAGCCCTGGAGAGGATTTCCCTTCATGCCTTTCTAAAGAAAGATGTTTATTTATTGGGCTGCTGCAGGTCTTAGTTGCAGCATTTGGGATCTTCACTGTGCCCTGTGGGATCTAGTTCCCTGCCCAGGGATCAAACCCTGGCCTCCTGCATTGGGAGCGCAGAGTCTTAACCACTGGATCACTAGGGTAGTCCCCTTCATGCCTTTTACTACTGTAAAAAAATATAGGTTTATTACAGAAAATTAAGGAATCAGTTAAGCAATAATAAGGAAATAAAAACAGAATCTCGCTGTCACCCAGAGATGATCATAGTTAACAAATTATTTTTAATCTTTTCAAATCTTTTGTAAAAATGGTTTTTTGTTAAATAAGATCATATTCTACATACTACTTTATAACCTACCTTCAAAACATAGTTTTAAATTATTTTTAAAAAGACGTAATTCAATCAGTCTACCAGTATTAAAAAATCTGCATAGTGAAAGATCACACCTTCTCTCAGAAAAATTAATGACAACAACAAAAATAAGACATGTTTTAGTGAAATTATTAAAATTCAAGGTGAAAGGCATCCAGGCAGAAAGATTAAAATTTTAATATGCATATACTTAATATGCATATACTATAAATGAATATATTTTCCATACTCCTTTTATGAAAAATCTACTAGAAAATGAGTCAACCAAGAGATGAATAGAGACGGCTTCACCGAAAGAACTCATAGAGAATATAAAAGCCGTTTTACTTTATTCTAGTCTTGGGACTTTAAATAAGGTGAGTCCCTTCTATTATAAAATGGAATGAAAACACCATAAGCCTAGCAATATGTTCCTGGCTGCACGGCTTGTGAAATCTCGGTCCCCTAACCAGGGACTGAACCTGTGCCTGCAGGAGTGAAAGCACAGAGCTCTAACTGCTGCACTGTCAGGGAGTTCCCAAACCTAGCGATATGGTTTTTATAATAATAGTTGAGAGAGAAGGAGGAGTAAAGCTGGAAAGTACTGTGATGATCCTGATTTCATAAAAAGAAATGTAACGTTGATAAATTAAGTGGTAAGTATATTTAAAGATATAAATATGAACACTAAGGCTACTATGTGTGAACACTGTGAAATACAAGAATACAATTATGTGGGACCTGGAAGTAAGGAAGATGATGGAGCTGGGGAAGGGAAAGCAATGAATATATATTTATTTCATATACATACAACAGAACCTTTCAAATATACCTATGCACACTCATATAGTAATAGTTTATTTTGAAGCTATCAACAAAAATCTATTTTTAAAGTTGTAAACACTTTTTTAATATAGAAAAAATTATAAAACATAATAATACAACTATGACCAAAAGTATTTGTTATATCAAGAAATGTGATTGACTTAATTTGTCTATTAAAACAAAATTTCAATCGTGAATTTGATCTGCCATTCAGCTATGAAAAGTTCTCTCAAGCAAACCCTGTCAAAAAGAATCAAAACCAAAATTTCTAATTACTGAAAGACATATTGTACAAGAGACAGGGATTAAGACCATCCCCATGGAAAAGAAATGCAAAAAAGCAAAGTGGCTGTCTGAGGAGGCCTTACAAATAGCTGTGAAAAGAAGAGAATCCAAAAGCAAAGGAGAAAAGGAAAGATATTGCCATTTGAATGCAGAGTTCCAAAGAAGAGTAAGGAGAGATAAGAAAGCCTTCCTCAGTGATCAATACAAAGAAATAGAGGAAAACAACAGAATGGGAAAGACCAGAGCTCTCTTCAAGAAAATTAGAGATACCAAGGGAACATTTCATGCAAAGATGGGCTCAATAAAGGACAGAAATGGTATGGACCTAACAGAAGCAGAAGATATTAAGAAAAGGTGGCAAGAATACACAGAAGAACTGTACAAAAAAAGATCTTCAAGACCTAGATAATCACTCACCTAGAGCCAGACATCCTGCAATGTGAAGTCAAATGGGCCTTAGGAAGCATCAGCATGAACAAAGCTAGTTGAGGTGATGGAATTCCAGTTAAGCTATTTCAAATCCTAGAAGATGAGCCTGTAAAAGTGCTGCACTCAATATGCCAGAAAATTTGGAAGACTCAGCAGTGGCCACAGGACTGGAAAAGGTCAGTTTTTATTCCTATCCCAAAGAAAGGCAATGCCAAATAACATGCAGACTACCGCACAATTGCACTCATCTCACACGCTAGCAAAGTAATGCTCAAAATTCTCCAAGCCAGGCTTGAGCAATACATGAACAGTGAACTTCCTGATATTCATGCTGGTTTTAGAAAATGCAGAGGAATCAGAGATCAAATTGCCAACATCTGCTGGATCATCGAAAAAGCAATAGAGTTCCAGAAAAACATCTACTTCTGCTTTATTGACTATGCCAAAGCCTTTGACTGTGTGGATCACTATAAACTGTGAAAAAGTCTTAAAGAGATGGGAGTACCAAACCACCTGACCTGCCTCTTGAGAAGCCTGTATGCAGGTCAGGAAGCAACAGTTAGAACTGGACATGGAACAACAGACTGGTTCCAGATAGGAAAAGGAGTATGTCAAGGCTGTATATTGTCACCCTGCTTATTTAACTTACATGCAGAGGACATCATGAGAAATGTTGGGCTGGATGAAGCACAAGCTGGAATCAAGATTGCTGGGAGAAATATCAGTAACCTCAGATATGCAGA